>PVLD010015399.1:0-16014 GCA_004027595.1 Dinomys branickii | reverse complement strand
GTAGCTCTGGATGCTGTCCTACATAATGTTACCTCCACCTTAGTTACTCAGTTACACAGATGATGGCCCATTTGATCATTCAGTTTTTCTCCTCCCTCATCTCCGTTGCCCTACCACTCAATCAGTCATCTTCCCTGTGATAATAACTGTACTCCTGGGTTTATCTATATCCTTGGACTCTCGCCTTGGGAAGAGATATAGCTGCCTCAGACTATACTATAACATACATGGGTGTATACGAACTGCCATGGTCAGAGGTGGGAAAGCACATATGCTCACAGCGGACCGCCTGGCTCCACCCTGTCATCGTGCTATGGGTGGGGGCGGGTCCAGACCATGAGGTGCCCTGAGCGGGGCCCTCAGTGGAGCAGCCACGGGGCCCACTGCGGATCATCCGCAGTGACTGTAGTATTTAAGTGCATCTGGACTTTTATATTTGTAAAATCTGAGGGAAGAAAGATGGTAAGATTTAGGGCTTATTTAAAAATTCTGTAGAGAATAAGTGATCTGAAGTGAACAGAACCATTTACTAAGGAGAACAGGAAGAACTACGGGGAGAAGCATCACACAGAGATTAATGGACAGGCAGGATCCTGAGTGGAGACAAGCACACCTGGATGTTGTGAGACCACCTGAAGAGCACAAAAGTGTGACTGCTTCAGTTACTTTCTCGTTGCTGGAACAAAATACCTGACACACACAAGTTAAAGAAGAGAGATTTATCTTAGCTCACGGTTTGTAGAGGTTCAGTCCCTAGTTGGTTGGCTCCAGGGCAGGGGAGTATAGTAGAGGTAGATGGTAGAGGGTCATGCAGAGGAGACAGCTCATGGCAGCAGAAAGCAGTGAGTGCTAAAGG
This sequence comes from Dinomys branickii, assembly GCA_004027595.1. NCBI lineage: Eukaryota > Metazoa > Chordata > Mammalia > Rodentia > Dinomyidae > Dinomys > Dinomys branickii. The sequence continues at coordinate 15,158 of PVLD010015399.1, read as the reverse complement.
TAGGAGGGGTGTGTATATTCTATCTCTCCAGGCCATGCCCACAGTGGCCTACTGCCTCCCACCAGGCTTCACCTCTCAACAACACACCCCACTACAAACCCATCAGTGGACTAATCCAGAATCACAGGACCCAGTCACCTCTCCAGAGATCTACCTATGAGTGCATGGGGCTGAGGCGGACATCTAGACATAGGCAATAACAATGACTGACACATGCATCCGTGATTAGCATCAGAGATTAGCATCAGATAGGGTGGAGGATCTCCACTGTTCATGTACAAACACAGGCTGTATTGGAAAACAGCCTCTGGAAAAGCTACTGGAACTAAAAGACAATAATAATCAACACAGTCTGGACACCAGATGAGGTGTTCCACTATTTAACAAATTCCATAAACTGTAGACCTCATTTAAAAATAAATGGAAATAGTCCAAGAACAGATTGCAGAGCACATGAATAGGTATGTGAGACTGAGGAAACAGCATGAGTGTGACCAGGAGGGCACTGAAGTAAAACTGGGCAGTGTTGTTTGATACATGAAGGTCAAAAGGCAGCAGAACCTGGGTTCAGAGTCTAGATCTCTGCTATGCAGTGTGGCAGCCAGTGGCATGCACGGCTCTGGAGCACTTGACATGCGGCCAGTGGAAATTAAGATCTGCCATCAGGGCAAAATATATACCAAGTACAAAGACAATGTAAAATATACTGACAAGTTTTTGAAATACCAATTACATATTTAAAAAATGTTAGCAGAAACCAGATATGGTGACACATACCTACAGTCCCAGCTACTTCAGAGGCTGAGGTAGGAGAATTGCTTGAACTCGGGAGTTCAAGACTAGCTCAGGCAACTCAGTAAGTCCCCATCTCAAAAAAAAAAAAAAAATGTGAACAGAGACTTGCACACAGTAGGTACTCAAGAAATGTTAGCTGTTTTTTCTGTTTCTATTTAAACTTAGAGTAGATGAGAATTTAATATGTGTCCATGCTCAGTTTGAATATGGTTTGTTTCCCCAACTGAGGCTTGGTCTCCAAGTTGTGGCATTGGAAGGTGAGCTGTTTAAGAGGCGGGGCCTAGTACAGGTGGCTCAGTCATAGGGCGATCGCCCTTGGTGGGCTCGTGCTTTGCTCAGGGTTCTGGATTGGTTACAAGGTGGAATTATTACAAGTGAGCTCGGCCTCTTCAGTTCACTCTTTGTTCCCTCTCTTGCAATGTTTTATGGTTTAGGTCCAAAATGGCCCCCCAAAGTCTCACGTTCAGAGTGGGGCCTGGTCATAAAGGACAGGTGACTACATGTGGAGGACCACTGAGACAGCTCTTCCTAAAAGAAAACAGTTTGACTCCATTTTGATTCGCCTTTGCCCGACTTCTGTGTACTGATGTGTACAGAGCTGGCTAGGAGAACGCTCTTCCCCTTTGACTGACTTTAAGCAATGCAAATGGGTCCAGCCCAGGCACCGATGTAGATATAACCTTTGAAGCAAAGTAACACATCTGTGATGCTCCACCTGTGGCTTCTTACTACTGAGCATGAGCTAGGCTGAGAGACTCCCTGCTCTTGGCTGGAACTGAGCTTCGAGAAAGAGGCAGTGAGGTCCCAGGGCAATAGAAGCTAGATATCAGGGCTGAAGTGGTGGACCCCAAACACAAGATACTTCCTCAAACTGTGTTATGCAGAGTCCTCCAAAGTTAGAGGCTATTTATTACCGGAACAAGTCTCTTTGTGGATAACTATCTCTGCATATTGTAGAGGTGCCATTGTGCCTCCTACCTAGCCCAGCTCACAGTACTCAAATACTTCTAGGCATTCTCACCGTCACTCAACCCTGAGCCACTGCTCTCTTCACAAATTAGTAAAACCCAGGTTCAGCCCAGGTTCAGTCCTGGGTCATGGTGTTTGTTCCAGTTAGCCTTTGACTGGACTTGGGAACTCCTCAACTCCCCACAACTGCAGCTATGTCTTTCTCTCTTTATTCTTGCTGTGGGTTGCATTGAAAGTGGTAGATTGGAATTTACTTGTGAGAGCTCCGATAACTCTTCCCTGGGATTACAATTTATAAATTCCTCTGGACCACAGTGAGGTCCAGATAGGCTCCTATAACTGGGGGCATGAGATTGAAGGGTATATTTTTTTTGTCCCAAACCCCGATCTTTTCTCTGTGCTTCCTGGCTGCCACGAGGTGAATGGCATTCCTCCAACATGCCGTTCTGCAATGTCCTTTCTGCCTTGGAGTCTGCTAACCATGGGCTGAATCCAATAAAACCGAGTCAAACTACACCTCGCCTCCTTTCAGTTGTCCCAGCGATAGGAAAACTGTCATGGTTTGCGTCTGGGTGTCCTCTCAAAACCTCATGTACTCATGGGGGGCTGCTTCTTGGAGGCAGCTGAATTTGGAGTGTGTTGGGTTCATTGTCTAGTACTGGGATTATGGGTGCGAGTGCTGCACCCACCCTAGGGTGAGTAACCTACATACAGTGTAAGGGACAGAAAGCGTCTTCTCTGCACTCCTCCTTTTTCACTCCTGTGGCTCTTGCTGTCCTCCACCGCCATGAACTGCTGCCCTCTGCCATGTGCCACTCTGCCTTGGAGCCAGCTGAGTACTGACTGAAACCTTGATGAACTATGAGCTACATAAACCTTTCCCTCTTTAATTTTGGGTGTTGGGTATTTTGTCTCAGCAATGAGAGAAAAGTAACCGAGACACTCACTAATACAGAACATAAGTACCAAGAGTGGAGATCTTGCTGTGACTGTAGCTGACCACGTAGTTTAAAAGCCTTTGGAACTGATTTGCAGGAGGAGTTTAGAAAGGTTTGGAGATGCGGGACAGAGAAGCCCTAGAATGGTGTGAGCAGTGTTTGATGTGTGATACTGGTCAGAGCTTAGAAGACTAGAATGCTAGTAGGAATGTGCAGAGTAAAGGACAGGATAATGAGGTTGCAGTTGGGGAAAAAGGACTCCGTTGGTGGTTAGGCTAGAGGCCATGTGTGTAATGTTCTAATAAAAAATGTGTCTATATTTTGCCCATGAATTGAGACTTTGCAGGACACTGAGATTAAGGGCCTCAGACTAATGAATCTGGCAGAGGAAATTTCAAGGCAGCCCCTTGGTCAGACTGTGACATGGATAAAGCTGGCTGCTTTTAGCTGGGTCTACTGTGTGATCCAACTGAATAGACAGTGGAGCTGAATGATTTCAAGTTTGCAGTTTTGCCAGGAGGAGAGTACCTGGAAAAAAAAAAACCACAAAAAACAAAAACAGTACCTGCAAAGCTAGGGCAGAAAAGCATGGTTGCTAAAAAAGTTAGCATTAATAAGAAGCCAAGTTCTTTGTACAGGGAGGGGAAATCAGTAAGGCCCTAACCATCACAGGTTTGAGGGTGCAAAACTGTAAACCTTCCATTTGAGAAGAGTCTCTGTGACACTCACTCATTTAGGGCCACCTAAAGAAACGTACCCCTAAGCTCAGCCATCCAAGCACTCACTCCAAGGCCACTCCAGGGGCATCCAGTTAGTGCTCAAGCTGGTGGCCACCTTTCACATCATCCACCTCGTTGTGGTTTTTTAGGCATGCACAGTGCAAGAGTTGTGGGGTCGCAGTGACTTCTACTTAGATTTCAGAAGACGATCTGGACCAGGAGCCCCTGGCAGAGCAGTGTGTGATGCTATAAGAATGAAGCCCAGATGCAGTGGAGACCCTAAGAAGTTGCAACTGCCAGGAATTGGAATGTCTTCTGAGGAAAGCCACCAGGAGTGAATAGATCCAGCCAAGTAAGAAGCCGTGTGAGCTGTAACAAGCAGGGGCAGAGAGGCAGGGCGACCCCAGCCCTTTGGAGCTCACATCTCGTGACAACCTGCCCTGGGTTCTGAATGTGGAGCTACTGGATTTAATATTTGCCCTGCCCAGTTTTGTCTTGCTTTGGGCAGATTTCCGTCTATTTCTCCCTTTTGTAATGGGTATGTTTACCCCATGCCAGTAGATATTGGAAGTGTTTAACTCTCTTTTTTATTTTTACAAGGGTTCACAGCTAAAAATTTGCCTTCAATCTCAGACGAATCTTTGAACATGGACTTTTTAGCAATGCTGGAACTGCTGAGCCTTTGGTGATGCTGAAGAGAAGGACTGGCATGCTCTGCATAATGAGATGGTCATGAGGCTTTTGGGGGCCAGGGGTGGAATGTTAGCGTTTAGACCTAAAGTGCCCCCCCCCCAGTCTCACATTCTGAATGGGGCCTGGTCAGAAGCAGCAGGTCACTGCAGGCATGACTCAGAAGGGTACGTCCTTCCCCCGCTTCTCCTCGCTCTTTTTGCTTCCGGGTTGCTGTGAGGTAAACTGCTTTCCTCCTATAGTCATACTGCTATAACATTTCTGCCTGGGAGTCAGCTGAATATGGGCCCATCCATTAAGACTTTGGGCTAAAATAAACCTCTCCTCCTGTAAGTTGTGGATGTTGATTTGTTCTAGTGACAGGGAAGGGACTAATATACCATGTGTTCTGTTGTGCATGTGATGCTATCCTCCACATTGAAATGCAACCAGAAGACTCTCACGTGTGGCAGACCAGATGGAGCCACCCAACACTGGACTTTCAGCGTCCAAAACTGTAAATGAAATAAACTTCTTCTCTTTATAACTTAGCCAGCCACAGGTATTTTGTTATAGTAACACAAGGTAGACTAAGCTAGTCAGTATCATTACTTGAAGATGCCTTCACAGTCTATCAGATGAGAGAGGAAAACATTTCCACCTTTTAGAGCAGTGCCTCTCTTTTTTTTTTTTTTTTTGCGGTACTGGGGATCGAACGCAGGACCCTGCGCTTGCTAGGCAAGCGCTTATTCCACTGAGCTATATCCCCAGCCCCAGCAGTGCCTCTCTATCAGAGCAGTTTTGCCTTCTAGGACCACCTGCTGACATCTGAGATGTGTTTGATAATGAAACCTGGGGAGAAGAAGCTGCTACTGGCATGTAGTAGGTAGAGGGAGGGATGCTGGTATGATTCCTACAATGTAGAGGGTAGCTATACACACACACACACCACAAAGAATTATCAGTCAGAATCTCAGTAGAGCTCATGTTGAGACACTCTGAATTGAAGCTTCTTGATTGCTTATAGATTTTGCCTGATTAATAATCAAGCCCTGTAAGTGTATAGGGCAGGAGGGGTCCCTGCTTGGGAACAATAGCAGCCAGCAAGTTATTGGAACAGCAAGTTCTCAGGCCCCACCTAGTCCTGTTGAGTCACATCTCTGGGGGCAGAGCGCAAAATCTGTTGTAACAAGCCTTCCAGGTGATGCTAGTGCACTGTGCAGTCTGAGGAGACAGCCTAGCCGATCCTGTTCCCTAGTTACCAACTCCTAGCTCTAGCACTAGGTGGCAGTGCATCTTACAACAAGATCGCAATGGCTGCTAAAAGCTGAGCAGCAGACTGCGCCAAAGCAATGGATGACAGCTGGTGACAATCATTCCAAAGTATTTTTGCAGATGACCCACGGTTAATCACACCAACTTTCAAAAAAGAAACAAGTTATATTGTGCACAGGTATAAATTCCCTATGATGAATGTGATCATTATGTGTACCTAAAATGTACCAATAAATGTAATCAATTAAAAAAATCAGCTTTCTAATTCCAGGACACTGGACTTGAGGGACCAACCATGGTTCAGAGTGAGTCTATGGTTCCTTCCTAGTCACATGGTGTTTCAAAGGCTTTGATATTATGTACGTTTAATGTACGTGACAAGGGCTTATTCTCCAGCAGAGAATGTAGTATCCAGTTTAGGTGATTCTAGACATCTCATCATTTCTGCTGCACTTGGACATCTGTGGTCAGTATCTGACCCATCCCACACTCAGTGGACCCTTGACTCCTCGCTACACGGCTGATCTGGTGAATGACAAGTTTCCCTAGACCTTTTGTCAGGTGGATGAAGTTCAATGTTCGGCAACCCTTAACTGTGAAACAGAAAAGGCTTAGTGCTTTATGGTTCAGGTAGTTTTTCATTTGGACCACAAGAGGGCACACTCCACTCAGCCATGAGCATCTGTGGGCTCTGCAAAGGGTCTGAAGGGGGAGTGTGGACAGCCTGCCCAGTGTGCAGGAGGTGGGAGGGGACTACCACTTCTGCCCTACAGAGAGGCAGTGATAGGACTTCACCACTAGACCTCAGCCCTGAACTCCAGAACTGAATTTCTCCAAGCATGGTCCCATCCCATTAAACTACCATTAACATACCTCCAAGCATGGTCCCTGATCAGCAGCATCACCAGCACCCTGGGATCCAAAACTTCTGAGACAGGGCCCAGCAACCTCTAGTCTAACAATGCCCTGTCCCTTCCAGGTGAATATCATATTGGCTCAAGCTCCTGAACCCCTACTCCCTAGATTAGAACAACTCTCTGCTTATTCAAAGGCCACAAAACCATGCTGGGATCTGACCTCTTCACACTTCTGCCAGGAGGTTAAATGGAACAGCCTGCATTCTTGAGGCCCAATGTCTTCTTGAGGTCACTTTCCTGGGAACACCTGAGGATGCCCAGGTCAGTCACTCTGCAGAATCCTGTGTGGTCTTTAGGCTCAGCTGTGGGCTCTGAGGGAGCAAAGGAGCTATAAGCGAGGTAACACTTTCATGGGCTCCCAAGGCACTGTGGGAGGCAGGCATTAGAAGAATCAGGGGGTGCAGGGAAGGTCAAAGAGCAGTGATCATGTAGCAAGGAGCCAGGGTACAGGATGGCTGAACCGGCCTGAGACAGATAATGGAGAAGAGGAAGGACAGGCAATGCCAGGGGGCTGGCAAGCCAGGGTGTGAGTTACTTGAGCATGCTGATGGCTGCGGGGAAGACCCCACAGCAAGAGTAAGATTTGCTTTTTGTGTAGATGAATGGGTGCGTTGGAGCTGCAGAGAAGCAGGAGCGGCCCTTGTTGCAGCTTTGCCCGGTGCTCAGGTTGTCTGGCAGGCTGCTTCTCCTCACAGAGCCTCAGTGTCCTCCTATGTGAGGCTGACTCTCTAGTTTATATAGTTTGGTGAATATTGAACAAAAATTTGCCAGTTCCAAGTCAAACATGGTGCCTGACTTAGTGCAATCACTCAGACAGTGTTACTTATTACAGTCGTTTCTGGTGGCACTTGGTTCATGTTTGTTGAAAGAGGAAAGCCGTGGCGATGGCTGAGCAGGTCAGCAGTGTAAGCTTTCTGCTGGCCTATGATTCCTCCTTGTTTTCTGGAAACTGGGAAATAAGGGTTACATTGGTTTGAATGAGACTCACCTTAACATAAACTCAAAACTGTCTACCACCTCCACCCCCTAAAAGCAACCTGCCCCAAAGGCGGGTCTGACCATGGATCTTGTAGTTAACTTGATGTAGAATTCAGTACCCAGGCTGATTTTCCTCCAAAGAACTTGCCTACTCTCCAGTGACCCTGGCATTCCTGTAGGTTACATCAACATGTTCAGGTGCAAACAACTCCACCAACAGGGCATCTCTCCTGGGCCGCTGCAGCATCCTGGCACCTGGCATGAAGGATCCCTCTGGTGGCAATGTGCAGCTGTCCAGGATGCAGGCTGCTTGCTGGTTCCAGGGTGATTAACAGATACAGCTGCCACTTCTCCCTTACTTGCACATAATGCAGAGTGGGATGCTCTCCTAGCCAGGTGCATAACAGTGGTTACTTTTACCTTGGGGATTCCTACCAGACCCAGGAAAAGAGAGAAAAGCCTTGTAGACTATTTTGAAAGATCTTAGCTGTTGGGCCCCATGCAAGTTTTCCTCCAAGGTTTCTATGCTAGCACTGTGGGCCTTGACTTTCAGGCAGGGGTAGGAGTCCACAGTGGAGACCTCAAAAACAAAGGTCTGGCTTATCTTTTGTGAAAGAAATCCGCTCTGTGGCAGAACATCCCAAACTTAGCTATGTGCCAGATTCCTCTGTGGAATGTAACATACGTGCAAATCCTGAATCAGTAGATGTGTGGCCAGATCCAAACACCGGTCTAGATGTTTGCACTGTACAATGAGTCATATCCTGACAAAGCCATTGTAAGTCAGACCTGTGTTTACTACACCCAGCCTGCCAAGCATCACAGCCTAGCAATACACACACTGACTGTGGTGCATGGTGCTTTACCCCGTCACAGCTGCTGCCCAGCCCAGTGAGAGAGTATTATAAATGTCCAGGAAAAGATCAGAATTTGAAGCATAGTTTTTATTGAATGTATATTGCTTTTATACCCTATCTGAAAGTCAAAAAAATCCCAAGTCAAATATAAGCTAGGGACTATTATACTATATTGCTGACCAGTGTTCTAGGGCTCCATTCTGTGTGTGGCCTGCAGACTGCCTTCTCCCAATCACCTGCAACACTTGTTAAAGATCTGGCCTCCTTGTCCCCACCCCCCACCCACTCAGAACTACAGGTGGGGCATGCCTGTGTTACAATAAATATTTTTAGAAGAAAGTCTTGTTACATACATTAACTATATTATGTATTTTCTATGTGGCTCAGGACAAGTCCTCTTCACTCAGGGGGGCCAAGAAGCCAGACTTGTATAACCCACAGGGTACAGGTTGGACACACCTGTGACAGCTGTCAAGTATGGGCTGCTTTGTTTCGGACAGGTGACCTTGCCAGTGGTCCACTTTGAGAACCACTGCCTCTATGATGATTCTAACGTATCATGAGCCACTGCTGTAGAACAGTGAAGCTTGAATTTCTGTCTTACAGACTCCTGACTCAACTAGATTCCTCAGCAACTAAGGGAAAATGTCCACCCACATGATACAAAGAGGCAAAGAAAGTAGAGTAAGTGATGTAATCCAATGCCAGGTGGAGTCTGACATCAAGAAATTGTGCTGGAAAAACACAAGACTCCTCACCTTGACTCTGACCCAGCGTTGGGGTAGATGTCCAGTGTGTGACACACAGCACATTTCTTTGGCAAAGGGACTGGCTGCCATTAGCAGCCTCTTCCTGGAGGACATCTTCTGCCCCTGCTCCTGCTTGTGTATTCTTCCTGGCTGTGTTGTAACAGAAAGTGCCCCACCACCACACCAGTATACTTCATAGTTCCTGTTCCAGTTCCAGTTGCTCCTGTCTCTCAAAGATGGCTGGTCACTGTGATGCATAGCTGGTCACTATGAGGCACATTGTAAGAACCAATCCCCAGTTGACAAGCCATTCTGCCTCTGAACTTCATGCTTGCTTATCTCCTATGAGCCCTAGACCACCAGGGATCAGGGCCTGGTATTCTGGGAATGACCCCGATCGGTGCCCATCGATGTAAATAAATCTGCCTACCAATCCTGGGTGTGGTTTCAGTGTTTCTGCTTGCTGTTGCAGTGTGAGCAGGGGTTGGAACTGGGATCCCAGAGGGCTGGCGCTGGGTCCAGCCTCAGCCTAAGGAGTCTGTCATCCCAGGGAGTGGAGGGGCCCCATCCAGGTATCTGTGAAGTGGCCCGAGGAGGCTTTACTGCAGCCTGGAAGAGCCTCCCTCCCCTGTGGAGCACAGGGCCAGAGGCAGTCTCTAGGGATCTGGCCAGCCAGCCAGTGAATGGCCCCTCTGTTCCTGTGATTCCAGGCACCCAGGCAGCTAACCTAGAAACCACCCTCATGCCCTTTAGGGCAGGCAAATTTTAAAGCACTCTCTTCAACCTTGGCCCAACATTTTATAGGCTAAGAAGGTGCATTTGCCTCCCACAAAGTGCAGTTTTCTGTACACTTTTTAAAAATTAAAACAGAGTCTCTCTATTCAATTTAGGCTGGCCTTGAACTCATTATGTAGCCCAGGCTGGCCTTGAACTGAGGCGCTTCTCCTGCCTCAGCCTCGGGAGTACTGGGATCACAGGCATGCACCACACCCAGCTGACCATGAAGTCTTCTAAAGGGAACCTTTTCTTCCTCTGTAGCTGAGGGCCTCTACGAGAATTTGTGGTGCTTCAGAATTCCCCTGGGAACTCCGGAGACAAGAAACCTGTGTCTACTCAGCAAGATGGGCTGGGAACACACTCACTGTCTTTCTCCCACCCCATGGCAGCCCGGGGTCAAATGGCCACCCAGAAGGCCGGAAGCTAGATACACTTAAGCTTTACTTTTAAGTTTATTTCAGTATAAGCCACATCATTTCCACAGCTCACAAAAACACATACATTATATCTCAGTAAAAGGAAAAGAAGCAAAGTAAAAGAAGGCAAACCAGTGAAACCAGGTCAAAGTTTATGCGTAAGTTCCCTTGTATATCTATCAAAGATAGAATATAAATTGTTCTGAGCTTTTTTCCAGCTAAAAAGTATCTAGTCTTAAAGGTAGCCCAAGTAGCTTCAATTCCTTTATTTTTTCCTTAATGGAGAAAAAAAGAACATTTATTGAGTTTCTACTATATGCCAGGCTCTGTTCTAGGCACAAGGGTACAGCCAAGAACAAAGTCTGGGTCTTGATCCCCAGCAGAGAGGGAGGGAAGGACCGGGAGAGACAGAAGAAGAAAAAGAAGAGGAGGCGGGGTGAGGGGGGGATCGGGAGGGGTGAGAAAGGAAGAGTGGAAAGGGGATGTGGGCTCTAAATAGAGCCCTGAGGGAAGCGCCGTTAGGGAGTGACCCCTGAGCAGCAGGCTGAGGAGTGAGGCAGTGAGCCCCGGACATGGATGGAGACCGCGCTTCCAGCACCGGCTCAGCGTGTGGCAAGTTCTAAACTACTGGGGTGGCGCGAGGGATTGCCTCTGCAGATCTTCCCAGAAGTCCGAGGGGCCTAGCACACAGGAAAGGAAAAGAAGTGCCCGTGCCCTCCGCAGGCTTGCGCATTGCAGACGGGGGAGAGGCAGGCGCACGGGTCCAGCGGAGAGGCGGTACAGGTTCACGCGAGCTGCTGCATGAAAATAGGCTGTGGCAGTGTTACGTTTGAGTAAGCAGCCACAGTAAAATACCATCAAGCAGGGACCTTACACAGGAATTTATAATTTCACATGTTGGACACTAAATTCCTGAGATTAAGGTGTTTGCAAATCCGGGTTCTTCCGATGCCTCTCTCCTTGCGCTTGGTTTTGCTCGTTTGTTTTTGGACGTGGGGATCAAACCCAGGGCCTCTTGCAGGGTCTTGTACCGAGCTACATTCCTAGCCCATCCCCTTTGTTTTGGTGACCGCCTGCGTGCTTGCTTTTGCTTGCTTTCTTTTTGCATTAGCATACGTTTCTAAAACACCATAATTACACTCATTTGGGGCATGGGATTCGTGTATGGACAAAGCGCGTCCTGATCCTTCTGCATCCCTTACCTCCTCCATCTCCCTTCTCCCCGCTCCTCCCCCGCCGTGCCGACCTCCCCCAAGTCTGCCTTTCCCTTTCCTAGCCTCCCTCCCGTGTTTGATGCTCTTTGTTTATTGATGTCTTAGGTTTCTCGCGTAAGAGTAACCATTTGATATTGAACTTTCTGTGCTTGACTTATTTCATTTGACAGTATGGTCTCATCGATTTCCTGAAAGCGGCATAATTTCACTCTTCTTTACGGCTGAGTAGTACTCTGCTGTAAGTAGTACTCACTTTCCTTACGCACTCACCTGCGGACGGACACCTGGGCTGTTTCCAGGGCTCAGTTACTGTGAGTTGCACTGCTATGAACACGCGTATGCAAATGTGATGATAGTAAGGCTACCTTTCTAAGAAATATATGCAGGAAGAGTATGGCTAGGTCCAATGGAATTTCTGCTGTTAGTTTTTTGAGAAATCTTTAATCTTTATACTGATTCCCATGGTTGTACTAGTTTACAGTCTCACCGACAATGTAGAAGGCTTTCCTTTGCTCCACATTTTTTTTGGGGGGGGGATACCAGGAATTGAACTCAAGACCTTGTGCTTGACAGGCAGGCGCTTATACCACTGAGCTCAATCCCTGGCCCTTTTCTCCACATTCTTCAAAGCATTTGCTGCTTTTTGGGGTCTTGTTTGTTTGTTTGTTTTTGTTTTTTTGAGACAGGGTCTTGCTTTATAGTTTAGGCTGACGCTGAATTCACTGTGTAGCTCAGGCCGGCCTCGAACTTGTGGCAACCCTCCTGCCTCAGATTGCAGAGTGCTGGGATTACAGGTGTGCGCCACGCCCGGCCCACTGTGGGGCTCTTGTTGACAGCCATTCTGACTGGAGTAACGGGGACTCTCAGAGTTGTTTTCACTTGCATTCCAGCTCAACTCCTAGTGAATCTTTTTTTCCCCATGTACTTACTCGCCACTGGTGCTTCTTTTGAGAAGTGTCTGTGCAGTTCATCTGCAGATATTTTGATTGGGTCATTTGTTTGAAGAAGAGGGTTGGGTTCTATGAGTTCTTTCTATATTCTTAATATTTACCCATTACCAGAAGAGTAGCCTTTTATCCCATTCTGTAGGTTGCCTCTTCATTCTGTTGTTTCCTTTGTCATGCGGAACTTTTAAAATTTGACATAATCTCACATGTAGATCATTGGTATTATTTCCCATGCTATTAGATTTCTATTCAGAAACTCCTTTACTGTGGCTATGGCTTCAAGTGTTTCCCCTAAGTTATCTTCTAGCAAATTCTAAGTTTCTATTTTTATATCTAAGTCTTTGATCCATTTTGATGTGATTTTACTCTCAGGTGTGATACAGATCGAGTTTCAGTCATCTGCATGTAGATAACCAGTTTTCCCAGCACCACTCTGAGGCTGTATTTTCTTCAACATATGTTTTTGGCCCCTTTGTCAAAAATCAGATGGCTCTAAGTACAGGAGGTTGTTTCTGTGTCTCCTGTCCTAGTCCACTGAAGACCCCTTTCTTGCTGTGTCCTCTGTGTGTGCATCCCCTGTGTATCTCTGTGTGTGCAGATTTCCTCTTCTTTAGAAGGATGCTGGTCAGATTGCTTTAGGGCCTTTCCTAATAGCCTCATTTTAGCTTAATGATATCCCTAAGGGTTCTGTGTCCAAATATAGTCACATTATGATGTTCTTCTGATTACAGCATGAATTTTAGGGAATGTAATTCAACTACTACAAGGCGATGAAGAAGAGGAGAAACAAGTTTGGAAGCTAAAGCCATAGTCCAGGCAAGAGAGGATGTTGGGCTGGACCAAGGTGATGGATGTGAAACTATGAGAAGTGGTCCAATCCTGGAACTATCTTACAGGAAGTATAGGACTTGCTGATGGATTGGATGTAGGGCAGGAAGAAAAAGAGGAATCCAGGGTGGTTCCATTTTTTTTGGTCTGATGAGACATTTAATTGTGACCTGCCACCTTGACTTAAATAAGTACTGCCTATCAGATTAGTAAAACTCTGAGTGTGTCTGTGGATGACTGGCATGGAGGCTTAAAACAAAACAGGAAAGACCCAGCCCAAGTGTGGGTGGCGCCAACCAATAGGCTTGGAGCCTGGGCGGAGACAAAAGGAAGAAAGAAGAGTGTCTTCCCTTGTTTCTTCTTGGGAGGAGCTCTGGTCAGAGCCACTGCCTTTGAAATTTAGTTTCCAGTTCCTTCAGTGTCTGGCAGACTCCAGCCTGCCAGCACAGACCCTTCGGTTTTTCCAACATGTGCTCACATCAGCCTCTGCAGGGAGCTCCAGGCCTTTGCGTTCTTCCACCCCAGATTCTCCAGGCAACCACGGGACTCTTCTACTTCTGATCCTGTTAAGCCGACCTAGTAAATTCTGTGTTTAATCATGTGTGTGTATTTATATTAAATCTGTTCTTCTGGTGAACCCTAGTATACCTGTGCAACTGGAAGCATGAAGTTTGACATTCCTTGAGATGGGGAATGGGGAAAACCAGAGGAAAAAATTTAGGTGAGGTGATACTGTGAACAAGGAGTTCAGCTTGGGACACAAAGTTTTAATGCCTATTAAGATCCAAGTGGAAATTTCAAGTAGCCAGTTACATATGCCCATCTGGGGTTTAGGGAAAGAGTACAGTTTATTGACTTACAAATATTCTTTTCTCATTCTTATGATTCCTTTTTTTTAATAAAAGTTTTATTGAGGCATAATTTGCATACCATAAATTTACCCTTGTACAGTGTACAACTTGTTAGGCTTTAGTGTATTTACAAAGTTGTGCAAAAGTCAGCAGTGTCTAATTTCAGAACATTTTTATCACTCCAGAAAGGAATCTCATACCCATTAGCAGTTACTGCTCGGTCCTCTACCCGCTAAACTCCTGGTAGCCGTTCATCTACTTTCTTTCTCTGTTTATTTGCCTTTTATGGACATTTCTGAAAAATGGAATCATGCAATGGTTGGCCTTTTATTTCTGATGTCTTTCACTGAGCATAATGTTCTCAAGGTCCACTCATGAGTATCAGTTCTCCATTCCTTTCTATACCTGAATAATATCCCACTGCACGCATGCACCATGTTTTGTGTATACATTCATTAGTTGGTGGGTCTTTGGGTTGTTTTCACTTAGAGCTACTGTGAGGAATGCTGCTATGACTATTCATATACACATTTTTGGGTGAACATGTGTTTCCAGTTCTCTTAAGTATACTTAGGAGTGGAATGCTGGGTCAGAGGGTAACTGTATTTAACATTTTCAGGAACTGCCAAACTTTTCTGAAACAGCTGTACCATTTTACATTTTCACCAGCAATGCATAAGTTTCATTTTCTCCTGATAGTTTAGGAAGCTTTATAATTTTTTTAATAGTAGGGCTTGAACCTCCATTTATTTAAATTTTAAGATGGGGGTCTCACTGAGCCACTAGATTGCCCAGGCTGGGCTTGAACTTGTGGTCCTCCTGCCTCAGACAGCCGGAGTACTGGGATTACAGATGGGCACCACCATGCCTGGCTTGACTGGCTTTTTAATTATAGTCTTCTAGTGAGTGTTAAGTGGTCTTTCATTATGGGCTTTTTTTTTTTTCATTTTCCTTATGACTAATGATGTAGAGAATTTTTTACGTGTGCTAGTTGTCCTCTTGTATATCTACTTTGGAAAAATATGTTCAAATTCTTTGCCTATTTTTAAATTTGTTTTATTTTTTTAATTATTGTTGAGATGTAAGAGTTCTTTTTTTTTTTATTTTAGAAACATAAAAGTACAAAAACATATTGACAAACAGACACCCATTATCATAGAAAATAGTACAATCACAACTAATCTATAGACAAGGAGATATGGTCTCAACAGTAGTTGTTGCTTTATCCATTGATATCTTCGAATTGTAGAAGTATGGAC
>PVLD010015398.1:0-48669 GCA_004027595.1 Dinomys branickii | reverse complement strand
TCTGACTAAATTTGCATGTCTGTATATGGGTCCATACATCTACAATTCGAAGATATCAATGGATAAAGCAACAACTACTGTTGAGACCATATCACCTTGTCTATAGATTAGTTGTGATTGTACTATTTTCTATGATAATGGGTGTCTGTTTGTCAATATGTTTTTGTACTTTTATGTTTCTAAAATAAAAAAAAAACTAAAAGCTTTCAATGTAAATCAGAAACAAGACAAGGATGTCCACTGTCATTCAATGTAGTTCTAGAAACATTAGCCAGAACAATTAGACAAGAGAAAGAAATAAAAATAAGGATAGGAAAGAAAGAAGTTATATTTTAATTATTCACAGATGACATGGTTGATACTCTACACAGAAGACCAAAATAACCAAATTCAGTAGTGTAACTGGATGCAGAGTTAACATTGAAAAATCAATAGCATTCCTGTACACAAATAGCAAACTTACTGAGAGAGAAATTTGGGAACCATATCTTTCACAATAGCATCAAGAAACAAAAGAAAAAGAAAAAGAAAACCCTAGCAATCACTTTAATGAAGGACATAAAAGATCTTTATATTGAGAACCACAGTTCTCTGAAAAAGGAGATTGAAGAGCATACAAGAAAATGGAAAAATATACTTTGTTCTTGGGTAGGGAGAACAAGTATAGTGCAAATGACCATACTTCAAAAAGGTTTTCCTTTTTTATTTTCCCAATACCCTCCCCGCTTCAGCCCCTCTTCCCCTCATTTACAAAACTTTGTTTCCATTTTACCCTTCTTTTTTCATTTTTCTCTTCCTTCCTTTCCCTCTAGACCCTCTGTAGTCCCCCTTTCTTTTGAATAATTGGTTCCTATTTCACAACACCTTTTATAAACTTTGGTCCTTATTTAGACTTTAGGGTTCTCACAACAGAGAAATGATGTGATATTTACACATTTTTTATCCGATTTATTTCACTGGAGAGTATGGTCTCAAGGTGCTTCCATGAACCTAGAAATGTCTCAAGTTTACCCTTCTGTATGGCTGGGTAGCGTTCCATATACAAGAAAACCACATCTTCTTTATCCACTCATCAGTTGTTAGGTATTTGGTTTATTTCCAAGATTTAGCTATTGCAAATTGGGCTGCTATAAATATAAGTGTGTCAATACTACTGTGATACGATGTTTTTAATTCTTCTGGGAAGATGCTCAGATGGGGACTAGGTGGGTTATAGGGAACCTCTAATCCTAGCTTCATAAGGAATCTCCACACTGATTTCCACAGTGGTTGCACCAGCCTATACTTCCACCAATAGTTGAGAAATGTTTCTTTTTCCCTACAGCCCCTCCAGCATTTGTGATTGGTTGAATTCTCGATAATAGCCATTTGTTCTGGAGTAAGATGGAATCTCAGCATTGTTTTGATTTGCATCTCTCATATGACCAGTAATGTTGAACATTTTTTCATATATTTATTTTATTTATTTTGTCATTTTTATTTCTTCCTCTGAGAAGTGTGTATTTTATTTTATTTTATTTATTTATTTTTTTGCGGTACTGGGGATCGAACTCAGGACCCTGTGCTTGCTAGGCAAGCGCTTATTCCACTGAGCTATATCCCCAGCCCCTTGTGTGTATTTATTTTAGATGCCCATTCTTGGACTGGGTCTTTAAATCCGGGGGGTTTAAGTTTTTTCAATTTTTTATGTGTTCTAGATATTAGTCCTTTGTCTGAGTTGAAGGGAGAGGAGGGGAATGGGAAAAAGATGAAGTAAATCATACCACAAAAAGGTATAAATTCCCTGCAATGAATGTTAACATTATGTATACCTAAAATGTACCAATAAAATAAAAAAAATATTTCACTGATTGGTTTAATGGAGAAAGATTTTCCATATGAATAGATGTGAGAATGATATTCGGGCGGAGAATTGTAATTCTGGGCCTGATGAAGGTGAAGTGTCATAGGCTCCGTGTAGCTGTGTCACTTGAGGTCAATACTGCCAAACATTGCAGATATCTTCTTCATCTAAGGCTGTAGATATCTTCACTGGTAGTGAGAGATATTGTGATCTTTGGTGGCAAAGGTGTTTAGTGTCTTGTTATTCTTTTTTTCCCACTGTAGAGGAAATTCATTTTGGTACTGGGTCTGGTTTGTGGATATTGTCATTGGGGTGGTGGCACCAGTGTCTCATGTGGTGCTGATAAAGGAGGTCTAGAACTTAGGTATGCAACACAAGTACATATGAAGGAACCATAAGGGCCCAACAATGTAGCATACCAGTATCAGGGTGCAGGTGCCCCTGCTTTGCTGTTCGTAACAGTGAGTGAGGCACAGGTATTGTGGAGTGGCTGGGAACCGGGACCAAAGAATGGATATGCACAGAACTATAGTGGCCCTGGGAGTCTGGGGCATAGATTACTTTGCTTTGGGAGTGGAGCCAGTGTATGAAGAACAGGTGCACAGAGAGATAACAGAGTAGCCTGTAGTGCTGGTAGCTCTGTTGTCTGACAAATGGGTGAATGAGGTGCAGTCCTGGAGCTGGGTATAGAGCTGAAGCATATAAGGAGCTATAGTGGCACTAGAATCTGGGGAGCAGAGTAGCTGCTGTGAAGGTTTCTCAGATTTTAGAGGCATGAGTTCTCACTAAGTGGTGTTATAACTAGGGTCTGTAATGCAAGGATGGGCAAATGACTTGTCTTTTAGTTCACAAATTTTCAGCTTGAGAAAGTCTGCTTTTGAGACTCCTTATTGAAGTTTTCAGTTCAGTAATTGTACTCTTCAGTTCTAGGGTTTTAAGAAAACGTTCTTTTTTTGGTAAATTTCTCAGTTGATTCATGTTTTGTTTTTCTAATTTAAGTGTCTGTTTTTTCATTGCTCACTGAACTTCTGGGGACTTATTCTGAATTGTCAGTCACTTCATAGATACTATGATGCTTTATTAGTTTCCTTTGGTGGTGTTACATTCCTCTTATTCTTCACGGTTCTTTTATCCTTGTCTTGGTGTCTGTACACTTTAGGAAACATTCATCGCTTCCAGCATTTGCAGCTTTGCTTTGGCAGGAAACACCTCTACCAATTAGCCTAGCCTGGAGTTCTGAACAGGCCAGCTGGTGCTGTCTGTGTGATGGGAGTTGCTGCTGGAACTTCTCTTTGGGTGTGCGTGCTGCCCATGCTTGAGGTAGAATGGAGCTGCTGGCTGGCTTCTACTTTTGGGCAGGGGTGCGGACTGCCCTCCCTGATCAGATGGGGCTGCTGCTGATTGCATGCAGTTTTGGTAAAATCGCCTTGACTTCCAGGTTGAGTAGGGTGTTATGGTTTGGATCTAAAATGTCCCCTGAACATCTCATGTGTCTAGAGGTGGAGCTTTGGGAAGGAAACTGGATTGTGGGTGTCCTACACTTACCAGTGGACTAATCTTGAGCTCATGGCTGAACTCGCTGTTAGAAGAGAAGGCCTGACTGGAGGGCGCAGGTCACTGGGGTGTTACCTGGAAGGGGCTTTTCTTATTTCTGGCCCCTACTCTCTCCCTTTTCCTTCTTCTCTCTTCCCTCCTCCCCCACCTTCTTCCTAGATGCCATGGGTTGAACAGCTTTGCCCTGCCATACCGGTCCACCATGCCTGGGGTCAGCCAACAATGAACTGAACCCTCTGACCGTGAGCCAGAATCAGCCTCCATCCCTTCAAGTTGCAGGTGTTAGGCGTTTTGTCCCAGTGATGGGAAAGTGACTAACACGTAGGGCTTGAGGCTGTGCCCTGAAGTGGAATGGGGCTGGATGCTGGGCTCCTTGGTCAGGTAAAGCTACAGACTATGTTGCACTGTTGGATGGACCTGTATGGCCTCCCGTAACAGGGTGGGGTGGTAGGCTAGGTTCCTGGGTTGAATGGGGTAGCTGTCTATGCTCGGAAATTAAATGTAGTCATTGACTGAATTCTGATTGGGGGCAGCCAGTGCAGGGACTGAGTATCATCACTAGGATCTTTATACTGATCTCTGTTTTTGAAACTGTAGAATTTTTCCATATGTAATCTTCATCTTGAAGGATTTTTTATAGGTTCTATTTCTTTGATAATTTCTAATTTTGCATGTGTATTATTTTCCTAATTTTTTAGGTTTCTGTTTTCTTGTAGCGCATTGAAGTTAAAGATTATTCTGAGTTCCTTGCCGACAGAAGCCCTCCTCCTTTTCTTCGTTTTTACCTGAGTCCAGGTGGCCTCGCTCCACCTGGAAAGAGAAACTGGAGGTCTGGGGAATCTTCTCTGCATAATACTGTGCAGCCTGCCAGAGAGGTGGCGACGTAGGAAAAAAATGAACCCGCTCATTTTTCCTTAAAATGTAGTTTTTCTTAGTTTTTGAATTCCAGGGGGTTGTTTCAGCCCTGAGGTTTTTGGATTTTCACAACAGAATTATTGTCTATAGATAGTTGCTGTTTTTGTGAGGAGGGTCTCCTGTTGTTCCATATTGTCAACACCTCCACTTCAAAATTCCGAGTCCTTGTTGAACAAAGAGCTCCGCAGTGTGTGTTTGTGGGGAGGGCATACAATTGCATGGCCAGTTCTGCCTGTGGTTTAGTTTAAAAGGCATGGAATTGTCTACTTTATCAGAGAGAACAATGACCTTCTTCCTTCGAGGCTGGCTGGAAGGAGTCACTGTAATACAGATTGCAAAGCCACTCTCCTGCTCAGAAGCTGCGGAGCAAGAAGAAAGGCCTTTGAGGGGATGCGTAGCTTGAGGGGGTCAAGCTGCCTCTCCCCCTTTCCTCTCCTGTCCTAAATTGTGTTGGTTAAATGTGTCCCCATTTATATTCCAGCCCAATAGAACTGGTGGTTCTGGAATTATTCCTTGCCTCACGAAGTCCAGATTATAGTCTGTTTTTAATACTTGCCAAGCTATCAGACATAAAGAAGAAAAAGGGATATTTCAGCTAAGAGAGGGAGTGCCAGGGGTTAGGGATGGGACCCACCTGTATTTCCATGAAGTACAATAACAATTTGAAAGCATCCTTTGAGTCAAATGGATCCTATAGAGGGGTGATGCCTTACACTACCTTGTTGGTTCCTGATCACTGAGAGCAATATTAGCTGAGCAAGGGGACCACGCAGCACAAGACCATGGCTGGATTCCTGGGGTCTGGGCCATGCAGGTGATGACAAAGTCAGGGCACTGTGCAGAGGCTCCCCAAGAACCATAAGTGTACCCTGCCAGAGAGCTGGTGCATGATTCTAGACACAGAGATAGACCCAACGATGATTCACTGTTCTGACATTGTCACTGTACAAGTCTTTCACTTCTTTGGTTAGATTGATCTTTAGATATTTTATTTTAATTGTTTTGAAGGTATTGTGAATAAAACCTTTCTCAGCTAGTTCATTATCGGCATATAGAAAAGTTATTTTTTAATGTTAATTTTATATACTGCTACTTTGTTGAATTTGTTTATGAGCTCTAAAAGTTATTTGGTGGAGTTTTTAGGGTCTTCTAATTATAACATCCAATTCTCTGCTGTCTTGGTTACTTTTCTGTCACTGTTGAGATAAATTACTCAACACCCAAAATTAAGGAAGGAAAGGCTTATTTAGCTCACAGTTTGTGGAGGTTTTAGTCCATAATCACCAACAAGTCAGGATGGGTGGCCGAAGACAGCAAAAGCAACCAGAACAAAAGTGGGGAGTGCAAGCCTCTGTTTCTCCTTTATGTGGTAAGCAGGCTGCCCCCATCCAGGGTGACTGTGGCACTCACACCATCTCTGTGTCCTCCTCTCACACAGGCTTAGGATGTTTACAAAATGAAGACCCTGGCCCCCTGCTGAATCACTTAGTTAAACTTCAAAAGTTTTCAAGTTGACACAATGTATCAACCATAACACCCACAAACTGCCGAGCCTGGTGGCACATGCCTGTAATCCTAGCATTCAGGAGGCTGAGGCAGGAGGATACAAAGTGAGCTCAAGGCCAGTCTGAACTGCATAGTGAGACCTTGCCTCAAAAAAACCCCCCAAAAAAACCAAACCAAAACAAAACAAAAACACACCGAAAAAACACCCGCAAATAAGCTTATCCTGCCAAACAAACTCACTGGAAGAACGATAGCTTCTTTGATAAATGGTGCTGGAAAAATTGGTTTGCCACCTGCCAGAGATGGAAAATAGACCCAAATCTCTCACTGTGCACCAAACTCAAGTCAAGATGGATCCCAGATCTCAATATTAAAACAGAAACACTAAATCTATTAGAAGAGGAAGTAGGTAAAATCCTTAAAGACATAGGGGTAGGCGGTGAGTTCATGAACAAAAACCAAACTGCCCATGAAATACTTCAAAGAAACAACAAGTGGAATGTCACCCTACTGAAAAGTTTCTGCATATCTAAAGACATCACCAGCAGTGTAAAAAGAAAACCCACAAATTGGGAAAAAAATTTTAGCTGACTATCCCTTGGACAAAGATCTTCTACCTAGAACATATAAAGAATTTAAAAACATCAGCCCCTCCAAATTCAAAGACCCAATCCAAAAATGGGCAGCTGAGATGAACACACACTTCTCAGATAAAGAAATACAAATGGCAAATACATGAAAAAATGTTCAACATCATTAGTCATTCAAGAAGTGCAAATTAAAAAAACATTGAGATTTCATCTCACCACAGTAAGAATGGCTAGCATTAAGAAATCAACCAATAACAAATGCTGGCGAGGCTGTGGAGAAATAGGAACTCTTCTCCACTGCTGGTGGGAATGCAGACTGGTAAAACCAATGCAGACTGGTGGAAATCAGTTTGGAGA
This sequence comes from Dinomys branickii, assembly GCA_004027595.1. Taxonomy (NCBI): domain Eukaryota; kingdom Metazoa; phylum Chordata; class Mammalia; order Rodentia; family Dinomyidae; genus Dinomys; species Dinomys branickii. Next base: position 41,904 of record PVLD010015398.1, on the reverse strand, counting down.
TTCTTCAGCCAACTAGGTCTAGAGGTCCCATTCAACCCAGCTATTCTCCTTCTGGGTATTTTCCCAGAAGATCTGAAGACATCATATCACAGCGATATACATGCACCCATGTTCATAGCAGTGCAATTTGTAATTGCTAAATTGTGGAAGCAAACCACATGTCCTTCCACTGAGGACTGGATAAAAAAATTGTGGTACTTTTATATAATGGAGTATTACTCAGCTATAAAGAAAGATAAACTTGAGGGTTTTATAGGTAAATGGTCACAACTAGAGACCATAATCATAAGTGAAGTAAATCAGACCTGCATATGTAAGCAATGTATTATCTCACTAGTGTAAGAACCTGAAAGAGTGAATAAAAACTAGGAGGTATGATAGACATTATGAAATGAAAGGAAAATGCCCAAAAGTAAGGGGCAACTGGGTGTGGGAAAAGAGAAGGGAAAGAAGGAGAAATCATGTATGTATGTATATACAGGATAGCTAACAGTTGTACTACTGTCTTCTATTGCTTTACTCAAAGGAACAGTTAATGATTACTGGTTTGATCATTATTGCAGGTCTCTATTTGTTTTCCTGAGAAACCACTTTGAGTTATCAACAGTAATACAACAACCATTGTTAATTTCCTACCACTTTGTAACTCTGTATTTTCTGTATTGTTCTTATGGTATTTTGTAAATGGATGTGTCTGTTAATATGTTTTCCTTCTTTTATTTTTAAAATAAAAAAACATAGTCTTATTCCTAGTCTTTTACATTTCGGTTTCTCCTGTCCTATTCTTGTAAAATTGTAAAAATATTGTAAAATTTTAAGTGTTTTAGATCTTTATTCTTTCTCCTTTTAACTGTCTCCATTTGTTTTTGTTAACCATTTACATGGTTGATTTATACTGTTGTCTTGTTATTCTTAACTTTATCCTTTACAGATGTTACAATATTGTTGTGATTTTGAAATCATGTCTGGAATAATTACAGCAGAATTGGGTGGACTTCTTCCTACCACCCTTTCAAGAGCCAAGGAGCCTCTCCTTTCTCTCTGTCGCTGTCCCTCTCTCACCAGCACTCTACCCTACTACTCTGAGTTTTCCAGGGTCAGGGATATAGCTCAGTGGTACAGCACCTGCCTGGCAAGTGCAAGGTCCTGCGTGTGATTCAAAAAAAGAAAAGTTAATCTGAATTAAGATGAAAATACTTCTAAAACTTTGACCATCTTATTGAACAGACAGGCAACTCAGCTTACTAAACATTATTTCTTATACCACACAACAACAGATCTCTGTGTTTCCTAAAGCATGCAGTCCTGCCAGCCACCACTGTGGCCTATCAGTGTTCAGTAGTGGACTGCTATAGTTTGGACTCAGTATCCGGACCGATACCTGCTCCTGTGAAAATAAATTTTGGACCATTTTTGTTATTCTATTACCAGCACCATGTGTATATGTGTGTGCTGTCCTGGGAGGTGAACTCAAGGTATTTTTCTGAGCTACATCCTTAGATTCCTTTATTTTTATTTTGAGAAAGAGTCTTGCTAAATTGTCCATCTCAGCCCCAGTGCTGGGGTTATAGTGTTGGCCACTTTGCCCGTCTATCATTAGGTCTTAATTACTTGTGATACTGGAAGTATAAAGGCCAGTTTTTGAAATTATTTTATACTTTGAAATAAGCATTTGTGCGTTTATGGTTATATCTGATATTCTCTGGAAACCATTCTTATGAGACCTGCTTCAGAAGACCGAAAATTCTTTTTTCTTTTGTGTTTTTTCCTGCTATTTCTTTCTAAAAATTTTCTGTCTCAATGCCAGAGATTTGGCTCTGTGCTTTCCTAAGCTTTCTTTGAGCAAGAGTCTGATTTTTTTTTTTTTCAGTAGGGGTCCTAGAAGACAGAGTGTCCAAAACTTCAACAAATCAAGTAATTATGTGCAATAAATAGGTAAGCAAAGTGAAATTTGATTTGGGCTGTCTCTTTAAAGAAGGCAAACTATGTTCTTAAGTTGCTGGAGCCTTATCTGTCACAGTAGAAATTTAAAAATAATTTTAACTGGGCATGGTTTTGCATGCCTATAATTTCAGCATTCGGAAGGCTGAGGCAGGAGGATTGTCCTGAGTTTAAGGCCAGACTGGGCTCCAGAGTTTAAAGCCAGCCTGAACTACATAATGAGACCTTGTTATGGTTGATACATTGTGTCAACTTGGGGAGTCTAGAGGTTTGGCTAAGTGACTCAGCAGTTGTAGTAAATCTTGGGGTGAAAAGGACATGCCCTTACCCTCTGGGATGTTTATTATGTTAATTTGGGAAGTTTAGAAGGTTAACTGTGTGACTCAGAAGGGAGCTGGAGTGCTTATTTGTATTTATCCTGAGCCTGTGGAAGAGGAGGGCATGGAGATTCTGTGAGTGCTACACGCCCCCTGGGTGGGGTTAAGCTGTTTATAATATAGGGGAAGGAAAGAGGCTGCTTTGCGGCCATTCCTCCCTTTTGGTCTTGTGGTTTTGCTGTGCCTTGCTGCCATGAACTGTTACCCTCTGCCTTGTGCCACTCTGCCTGTGAACCAGCCAAGTGAGGATTGAGACCTCCACAAACTGTAAGCTAAATAAATCTTTCCTTCCTTCAGTTTGGGTGGTGGGTATTTTGTCTCAGCAACAAGAAAAAAGTAACCAAGACAGACCTGTTCTAAAAAAAAAAAAAAACATTAAATCAAGCAGGCATGGAGGTGCCTGCCTATAGGTAATACCAGCTCTTCAGGAGGTTAAGGCCAGAGGATTGCAAGTTCAAGGCCAGCCTAGGCAACTTAGTGAGATCCTGTATGACATTTTAAAAGGAAAAAAGGCCAAAGATATTGCTTGATTTCAGTCCTCAGTGCTGAAAAAAATTTAAATCAGTCTTTCACAAAAATTAAATATTGTGTATGTATGCATATGTATAAGGGTTTGAATTATTCTCAAGATTTTTTCAATACCCTGATAATTATTCAGTTTCACATAGTGGTTCCTTTAGTAAAGATAAAGAACTCTGTGTATATTTTACTTGTGCTCTTTCCAAGAATCTATTGAAATTATAGAACAAAAAATATACTCATAATTATATTAGAAAACAGGTAAGGTTGACACAATGTCCATTGTGGATGAATTTAGGGAAATATTCTATTTTTTTTGTTTCTTTGTTTGAGACAGGGTCTCACTGTGTAGTTAGGTTGGCCCTGAACTCACTATGTAGCACAAGCTGGCCTCAAACTTGTGATCCTCCTGCCTCAGCCTCCTGAGTGGTGGGATTACAAATGTGAACCTTCACACTCAGCTTCATTAGCACGCATAGTGAGAGTTTAATTTCCTGTTTTAGGAAAGGCAGGAAGTCACTTTTTGAGAAGAAAATTTGGCTGTAGATATCAAAATAAAAATGTACGTATATATCCTTTGAACTAGCAATTTCATCGCTAAGAATATGTAACCCAGAAATATTTCAACATGTGCTTAAAGATGTATGAATTAGAAAATTAAACAGTCTGAACATTCATCCAAAGGAAAATCATTACATGAATGTGTGAGTATGAATACCCCTGTAGATGTGATTGACATGATTATATTCATAAACATTATATCTATATATCAACATGCATACATGATACTAGAATATTGTTAAAACATTTGCACACAAAATCCTCAGTACTGGCTGCCCGAGGGAAGAGAGTGAGTTAGTTGAAGTGCTGCAAGGGAGAAAAGCAAACTTTTCCTTATTTACAGTAGACTATATTATCAGACCATATTATCACTTGAAAACATTTCAAATGAACATGAGAGGACTGAGTTGTATGCACGAAGTTTTTTTTCTAGCTAATATTTCACCAAGACTTTCATTTCTCCATGAGTCTGAAATCCTTCGTATTTCTTTGCCTATTCTGATTACATGGTTTTATCTTGCAGTTTTCCTGTCAGTTTTAAGATTAATAAGACTACAACTTTAGGAGTAAATGGTTTGGATAAAATTTCTGTGTTGATAGTTTCTCTCAGAGTGTAGGCCATTAAAAACTCACTGCAAGTTATTCTTCATTCTCTTGAGACAAAATGTTGAGTTTGAAACTAGGTTCAGTTTTTAAATAAAACCACTGTTGGTTTAATACTTAAGTGTCTGCAGCATTCTAGATGTATTATCATACATAGAATAGACATGTTGTGCATTTATTATTTCTACAGTATGAACCAAAAAAGCCCACACAGAATGAGGAACCGAAGAACAAGCAAGTGTGTTTTGTTTATTATGATAATCCTCCTCGAGCCCCTGCTTCCAGCTTTTGATCTAGGTGAAAGCAAGCTGGGAGCCTAATTAAACCGGTGCTAGTGAGACCAGGAGATACGCTGCACAAAAATTGGATTCTGACCCACCAGGTTTTGAAGTTGAGGTTAATTAAGAGCAATATACAAATAATCCCTGCAAATGGTGACATTTAAAATGCATGTTGAGTATTCTGAAGCAGTTATGTAAATTACCAAGAATAAGACTCTAGAGGAAATGTAAAACATGCAGGCTCACCTTTTAATACCTTTTGGTAATGTTTTTATTAGACTTAATGTTTTGGAGATAATCTGGTAGCAGAAATGCAGCCCCAAGGGATGGGAAGCCATAGAGAGGAGGCTGCTAAGAGACCTGTAGATAATAGTCAAAGTTAACAATAGAACAAAACGAAACAAAACAAAACTAGTGACATTCTCTCTGGTTCTGTGGAAGTCTTGAGCTCCCTGCAATGTAAGAAGCAGAGCTAACAGGATACTGAACAATCAGTATGAAGGCAGTCGGTTGAAAAAGGATGTGGCCTCAGTACACATGAAAGCTTCGCCTTGCATGGGCTTTGAGAAGAAGGGTCCAAATATTACTACCTTGAAATTATCATTTCATTTACAAGTTGTGTAGACTTTCAAAGATTTTTAGTTCATGGATTTCCGTAGGACAAGTGGGGAGGGCATGCAGGAATTGCTTTTAATGTATATCCAGGGAAATAAATGCAGACTAATAGCATTTCTAGATCATATACTTGGCCAGTGGTGGAATAGAGAACTGATCCCTGGGATTCAGGTTTTCACTTCCTTAAAATATCTGTAAATTTTGGGTCTGCAGCTTCTGGCACAGCTGCTTCTACAAGTAATTTTGTTTACATAGGGTGCAGTTCCATCAAGAATTTCTTCCTGCTCCTGTCCCCAAATATGCTGGTTTCAGTCCTGTATTCCTTCTGTTGTTTTCTTCTTTCTTTTTTACCTCTAGCATTGGCCAATATCTTATTAAGACCTTATAACTTTCCCCCCATGGCTTTTTACAAAACATCTACTTTGTTAAGACCACCCTAGTAACCATGAATTCTCTTGTATGCTGTCAGTTCTATCCTGGTTGGGCATTGCTTTTGAAGGGGTGGGGAGGGGAAATTGTGCTGAGCTGTTTTTTTTTTTTTTTTTTGGCGGTACTGGGGATCGAACTCAGGACCCTGCGCTTGCTAGGCAGGTGCTTATTCCACTGGGCTATATCCCCAGCCCATGCTGAGCTGTTTTATATAGCTCAAAATTTGATTTCCAGAGTCTCAGAGACTTGAGGAGCTGGAAATATGCTCAATATTCTCCTTATCAACAAAGCCTATTCAAGAATACGTATTTTTGGCAGCAACATTCAAAACAGGTGATTCTAAGCTATAGCTCAGAAATAAACTGCTTTTATTGTGTTTCAATTTATAATGTTCTTTGCCTTCATTTTGCATAAATACTCAGGGAGTTTCCCATTTAGAAGAACCTGATGCACAAATTAAAATATTTTAAGTAATACCATTTATGATCTGTCAAGAGATTGTTATGATTCTATTCTGAGTTCCCTGTATTATCTCTTGTACATGGGATTATTTCCATATGTCCATGTGTCACTCACAGGAGAACTAATTATCTTTGGATTAGTAATATTAAGGAGACTGATTTATTATTTAGGCCTCAATTTGCAAATGTGTGGTGGTGGATTTTTATTTTGTTGCTTTTTCTTTGGTTTTCTGTGAAAGTTCTCTCACAGGATATAACTAGCAGAACTGCATAAAATTAATGTTAGACTTGAATACAAAGCACAGGTTATATTATGATTTGTGTAGATGTCTCCCCCAAAGTCTCATGTGGTCATGGGGTTTTTTCAGAGGTGGCTGGATCTACAGTGTGTGGTGCTGACATCTAGGGTGTGTGATTACCAAATCAGTCCACTGATTGGTTTGGCATAGTTCTGGCTAGGATTAAGGGTGTGAGCACTACACCTGTTCTAGGCAAGTTGTCTATGTACAATATAAGGGACAGAAAGAGTCTTGTCTCTCTCTGCCACCCTTATTGTTCTTTTGCTATCTTTCCCCCATGAACTATTGCCTCTCTACCATGTGTCACCCTGCCTTGGAGCCAGCCAATTATGGACTGAAACCTCTACAAACTGTGAGCTAAATTAACCTTTCCCCCTTTAACTTTGGCTGTTGAGTATTTTATCTCAGCAATGAGAGAGAGGTAATTAGCATGGGTTATTTGATAGATTTGTGTAGAATTAGGTAATATTTAAGAGTAAGATAAACAATAGTTAAAATACTCACAAAGATGGAATGCACTAATTTTGGATAATTTCAGAAGTTTGGAAATGTATTTGCAAATTCATCTTATGGATCTACTTGTTGTGATACTGCTTCTAACTGAAAACAAGAAAAAATCAAGTGGAAGCAATGTTTAAATTCAGAGAGCCAAAAAAAAAAAATCTCAAACACTCACATTAAATTAACCCTGGATTTATCTTGCTTATATGGAAAGTCATTACATACTCAACACAATTGAGATACATGATTTGGATGAGCAGACCATTCCTTGAAACAATATTTTCACAGTACATGAAATGTAAGAGCTGAGTACAGCACTGAATTAACCCTGAAGGAGACAATCATTGAAATGTTCATGATTTTATATGGGAAGCTGAGCAGACAACAGCTGAGGAATCTGATATATAGATAGGCAAGCTCTCAATCGGTGAACAGATGTGTTCTCTAAGTCTGTTTAAAATCTGTAGTTCCCAACTTTTCAGCACATTTGTCCAAATGATAATGTGAATTCTCCATAATTTTAGCTATGTACTAGGTACTTTCTAAGTGCTAAGTGAGTTGTTTCATTTAATTCTTCAAAAACCTTATTCCATAGGTTGTAATAATTAACCTAATTTTATAGAAGAAGAATTGGAGACACAAAGAGACTGAATTGTCCAAGTTTACACGGGTGAATTCCAGGAAAGTTGTTTCTAAAATCTGTGCTTTTAACATCTTTCACAGAGGAAATGGTATTAATCATAATCAAGTTCTATTTCAATGATTTATTATGGTCTTTCAATCTATCCACCTCTCAATTTTATTTTACCCATAATTTTGTGGTCAAGAATTCACATAACTTCTGTTCTGAGTTGTAGCTAATTCTGTATTATTTGTAAATCTTATGGTTGTCTTAGAGGAAAAGGAAAAATAACTGAGAAATATGTATAGAATTTCAACTCTGTGTTAAGTATTTTATTTTAAAATACTGCATCCCTCTCTAAAAGAATCACAGACCTTAAAAGTGATCTGGGCAGCTTATTTTTGATCTACTTGGAGTCAGCTGAAATAGATGGACTGGAGCTTGGAGATTCACTTCCTATGTGGGTCACAGGGCTGAAATTTGGTCTGGGATGGCAACTGGGAGCTCAATTACTGGTTCTTCTCCACCAGAGCTTTCTACAGCGCTGCGAAGGCTTCCTCACAAGGTGGCGGCTCGCTTCTAAGAGTGAATGCTCCAAGAGACAGAAGGAGGAGCTGTCAGTTTCTTAAGGCCTGGACCTGGAAAACAAACACGGCATTATTTCTGCACATTCTGTTTGTCACAGTAATAGCAGAGATGCAAGATTCAAGATGCACTTTCATCTACTGTAGGCACCCAGAATAAATCATAAAAGCCTATTTAACCTGTGACCTACGTTACTGTTTCTCAGAGCTATCTTTAGCTCTCTTCCCATGTCAGGTTAATTTTAATGCAAACCTTACCTTTTAAAACTATGCTTTTCTCAACTATCAAGGTATGTGATCCTCTTAGAGACGGATGCAATATTTTGAGATATGAGATACTTAAACAGAGTTGGGTTTGCATATACATTTATTAGTTATTTTTTCCTTTTGCTCTAAAATAACCACAGATGTAACAAACAATAAAGAATTAGCTATAGCCCAGAAGAATAAAGGGATTAAATTATTTGAAAGTACAAATATTCTGTTTTATTTATTTTGCAACATAAACATTTCATTCAAGTTGCATAGCAATGTTTCTTGCCTGTCATGAAACCCTAATATCTGTGGGCTTTTTAGCAGTGGGGGCTATGTATAACTCATCCTTTATTCTCTACCCCCAGAATAAATGCAGTACCCTGGGAAATAGTAGATGCTTAGGAAATATTTAAGGAGTGAAGCTTAATAAGCAAGAAAATAGTTTGAATGTGTCCAACATATAATGTTGGATACATTCAAACTATTTTGAATGGTTTGTATTATATACCAGCAGTCTAACTTACTACTAGATGTTTCTCTTGAGAATTTAACGCATTTTAAGTAAAGAAGCAAAAATACACCTGGTGGTGTGCTGGTTTTATGTATGTTTGTTGTTTTAGATATTTTAAAGCAGTTGTAAACCAGGGACACTTACATACCATTCTAATAAAGAAATTTAAAATGTGTAGTTAATCCACAATTGTGAGGATGTGTATCCATGAAAGCCTGTTTACCTTTGCCTCAAGAGGTAAAATCTCTTTGTCTTTCTAATGCAAATGTATTTTAATCTAATTGCATAGGTGTTTTCTATTTAGCTAAAATAATACCAGTAATAGCAGACAGTGTCCTGAAGTACCATCTATGCTCATTTTGATTTTGAGTTTCTCTCTTCATTTTTTTCTTTTTCAGAATTGATGAAAAATAAACAAGGATTATCATGTAGAGTATCACTTAGCCCGAACACTGGCTTTTTAGGTACCTGGCATGTTTGTGTTTTTACTGCAACCTGTGCCCCAGAGCCTGTAATACCATGTGTCAGTCTGTCCCACAACACACGTGATGTCCTCTGGATTTCTCCTCTAAGAGTTAGATTATTCAGTCTTTCTCTCAGTGAAGAAATGTAGCTTGTTTGCATATGGAGTAAAGGGTTATGGAAACTATTTTCTCTAAGCATAGACCCAAATAGTTGATTAAAAAAATAGTTCCATGAAGTCAATTCAAGAAAAAGAGGAGTTAACCACACAAATAATCTACTAGGAAAAGATGTGTTCTTAGTCTTCAGCTAAAACTTCCCTATCTGAAGAGCTAATTTTCAGTACAGGGGCTCTCCTTCTGTGATTGTGAACCATCCAAATTCATTCCTTTTTGTCCTGTTAAATTTCTTTTTATAGTTTAAACTTCATTCCTTGTCTTGCTGTGTAACAATTAAGACTTAGCAAAGCAGTGAGTAGAAAAGGAATTGCAAAGGAGGCAAATACATTCACTTAGCTATTTACTTTGCATCTGTTAACAGCCCATAGGTGATCAAATCAGGATTATCGCATAGAAGTAAGCCTGGGTATTTCTTCTCTGCAGATTGTTTTTAATGCTTATGGTCTTTTCAGTGAGTACTATGAGCAATGAATCAGCTGTTTTTAGAGTTGAAGACACAGTTATGAGAAGGACTAACTAACGTTGCTATATATGGCATGATGAGAAAGAAAAGATTAGAAATAGAAATTATTACATTTCATTAGAATTTATGGAAGGTGGTCTACAAATCAGTACAAGTCAGGTATTTAAAGTGATGATGATACATCACAAAGATAATATAATGATAAGAAAAATCTATAGTCTGGAATACGCAATTAGAACTGAGAACTTAAGAAATGCAGGGTAACTAGACCGAGTCACCTTCTCTACTGTTTCACACAGTTTCCCAGTCTAGTCAAAATACTCTAACACTGAGATGGGAAACGATGAACTAGGGCATTAAAAAGTGCCCTTACTTCCAGTTTCATCAAGGCTGTTTGCAAATGACTTGTCTCAGAGAAATGAAAAGCACCTTCAGCCTGGCAGTTTCAAAGGGGGGCTGCATTTTGCAAGCACACACACAAATGATGAAAATGAGCATGTATGGAGGTTTAATAGTGGATTTTCCAAGTTGATTATCTTGGTCAGTTGATTGTGATGCTCTTGCTTCTTTACTAATTTAATTTGTTTTATTCTTTTTATTGTCTCCTTCAAATAGCAATTAGGAAAGATAGCACTCCATTTTGCCTCCTACTTGCCCTCTTGCTAAATCATGATTTCACGCTGTGCCAGACAGTTATGGGTAGAGGAAGAGATGGCACTGGTGAAAGGCAGAGTGGGTGAACATACTTGACTCAGAACTGAGTAATCCAGGAGGAAGTTGCCAGTGATCAGTGTGTGTGTGTGTGTGTGTGTGTGTGTGTGTGTGTGTTGAATGCCTTAGAACAACTCATTTACTCACACATTCAGAAATATTAGATGCATATTTGGAAGTCTAAATTCATTTATATGATGCCAACCAGTAAAATACCAGAATGTTTCTGCTTTGTATATCCTGTTTTAAAATTAGATATTTGTGTATGTGACAAGGAAATATTGAGTACTACACAAATTTTTTGTTGCTAAGAAGCATTTTTCAAGTGCTGGTTTTTATGTAGTCCTACCTTAGGTGAGACAAAAGGGGCCTATCTCCCTGGTGGACATAGATGCAAAAACTCTCAATAAGATACTGACAAACCAAATGCAGCAAATCATCAAGATTATACACCATGACCAACTACAATTCACCCCAGGGTTGTGGGATGGTTCTACATATGCAATAAATGTAATACAACATATTAATAAAGAGAGATAAAAAAAGACATTAGAAAATGGAATGATAACTCTTGTTCTTGTGTAGGAAGAAATACATTGAAAATGGTCATACTCCCAGAATTATTATACAGATTTAATGCAATCCCTGTCAAAATACCAATAGCATACCTCACAGAATTAGAGAAAACAACCCTGAGATTCATTTGGAGCCAGAAGATATCTATAATAGCAAAATTGTACTCTTAAAAAAGAAACTTTAGTTTACAATTTTCCCTTCCTTGATACCCCTAAATTCCTAAGTTTTAAAAACTATAATAGTGCTTTCCCCTGTAGAGTGGGCCCTTAACCTGTAAGTAGAGCTAAGATTTTTCTCTCTTTACTATAGCTTGACAAATCCCGTGGATCTCTACCCCTAAGACTAACTAGCTATAGAGAAACCATATGGAGAGACCAAATGTTAGGGTATTACCATTTCAAGGGGTCTTCTAGCTTCACATCCCTGTCATCCTGGGCATGAAAGTCCTCTGTATGGCCATGCAATATGTTTTCCATGTCCTAGTTCATGTTCCATTTTCATCTTGTCCTAAAGCTACCTAAGAGCAGGGACAATTCTTCTAATTCATTTTTTAATATAAAATAAATACAGTTGAGTTGCAACCTTTTGTACTGTCCTCATAAGAATATACAGTGCTTTAAGAACAAACTGCAAGATTCATTAGTGGAGAGGGCCTATAGTTCTCATTTTCAGTTGGATCCTTCTCTGGTTTTGGTATCAGGATAATGCTTGCATCCAGAAAGGAATTTGGGAATATTGACTCTGGGCAACAGAGGCAGGGCAAGAGGCATCACAATCCCTGACTTGAAATTACACTACAAAGCTATAGTGACAAAAAGAGAACGGTACTGACAAAAAAACTGACCTGAAGATCAATGAAACAGAGTAGAAGATGCAGAAACAATTCCAAACACTGTCAGTCATCCTATCTTTGACAAAAGGGTCAAACACCTTCACTGTAAGAAGGATAGCCTCTTTAACAAGTGGTGCTGGAAAAACTGGTTTTCCACATGCCAAAGACTAATACTAGATCCATGTCTCTCACAATGCATTAAGCTAAAATAAAAATGGATCAAAGATGTAAATGTTAAAACAGAAACACTAAATCTTCTGGAAGATAGAATATGTAAAACTCTTGAAGACATAGCTGTGGGCAAAGACTTCGTGAACAAACCCTCACTGCATAGGAACTGTCACAAAGAATCAAGAACTGGGATCTCATCTTATTAAAAAGCTTTTGCACAATAAAAGAAACCACCAACAGAGTTTAAGAGACAACCCATGGTGTGGGAAAAAATGTATACCAGCTGTTCCTCAGACAAAGGACTAATATCTAGACTATATAAAGAAATGAAAAAATCAGATCCACTAGATTTAAAGACCCAATCAAAAAATGGGCATCTGAAATGCATAGACACTTCTCCGATGAAGTAGAAAGAGCAAATAAATGTATGAAATGTTCAGCATCACTGGTCATTTGATAGATGTAAATTAAAACATTGCTGGGATTTCATCTCACTCCAGAAGGAATGGATATTATCATGAAATCAATAACAAATACTGGCAGCAGATAAAGGAACCACTCTACAGTGTTAGTGGGAGTGTAGACTGGTGCAATAACTGGAAATCAGTATGGAGATTCCTCAAGAAATTAAAACTAGAGGTTCCACTTAACTCAGGTATTCCCCTTCTTGGTATCTTTACAGAAGAATTAAAGGCATCACACTACAGCAATCTATGCACACCCATGTTTATAGCAGCATAGTTTGTAATAGCTAAATCTTGGAAACATCCCAAATGCTCATCATCCAGTGAAATGATAGAGAAGATATGGGCTTTTAAAAAATACATTGGAGTACTACTCTGCCATAAAGAAAGAAACTTGAGACATTTCTAGGTAAATGGACACACCTTGGGACCATACTATTAAGTAAAATAAATTGGAGACACATTTCAATATTACATTAGTTTCCTGGTGTGAGAAACCTAAAGTCTAAATGAGGACCAAAACACATAACATATTGTGAAATAGGAAGAAAATGTTCAGAGAGGAAGGGGACCAGGGAAGAGGGAGGGCAAAGGAAGGAAGGGAAAAAAAGAAAAAGAATAGAAGGAAAAAATGGAAACAAAGTGTTTGTAAATAAGGAGAGGAATTGGAGTTGAAGGGAGGGGAGGGGAGGGGAACGGGAAAAATAAGATGTATCACGGACAGGTACAAATTCCTTATGATGAGTGTTATCATTATGTATATCTAAAGTGTACCAATAAAATTAATTTTTTAAAAAGTAGAATTTTAAAATTATGATTTCCTTGTGTGCTTTCTACGATCTTTATTTCTTCTACCCCACCTCAGTATGGTGAGAAAGTAGTAGAAAAGTTCTTACTCTTTTGGGAAGGCAAATCAAACTGAGAAATGCAACTTGCCACCCGTTGAGGACTTACTGCCTCAGTGTTACAGTTGGTGAGAAAGGACAAGCTGTGACAGAGGGCCTGTCACAAGTCTTCGCAGTTATTCCTGTGACTAGATTGTATTATTCTTAAAGAGAAGTTAGTATTCTAGGTTAATGACCCTGTGTGTTCCTGACACATAGAAGGTACTCAATATTCATGGATTGAATGAATGCAAAATTGAAAAATCTGGAAGCCCATAAAGAGGGTTAGAGACTAGAAACCTCTCCTTCTCTGGCTCTTTGGTGTTTTGGGAATAAGAGAGCAAACAACCTTCAGTTTGGAAGGGAGGGGAAACAGCTCACTGGAAATCCTAGTACCCAGATAAGGAGAGTGTTTTGGAAAAAGGTTGGGAGCCTCGGAGAATTTATTAATCTGAAGTAGGAGTTCTAGAAGGCACTGTGGGACGATTCTTCAAGAGAACAGCGATGGGAGATGATTGCCCGAGAAGGACATAGAATCGCACTGGGAGAAGCCTATGGTGAGGAGAGGGGTTTACCTCTGGCACTTTAGGAAGGTGGGTGAAATTCAAGTTGGGATAAAATGTCCTCAAGCATCCATTGTGAAATCATTTTCCATTATTCAGAGTCAGAGATGTAAGTGGTCTTAACATCTTCCCTCTGTCCTATAATCTCCCAGAAAGGCATGTGCTCCACGGTAGCTGTTCTACATAAATTATTGATTGACAACATAAATTCATTAAGAAGCACAGGGGCAGAAAACACAGGGTACAGGCTTAGGTCTTCATTGCTTCTGATTGCCAGGCCTTCCCGGTTGCCAAAGTACTGTGGTGTGTTCAATTAGCTCAAATACCCTGTAGTGCTTTCCTGTAGAAAATGAATTCAATCTTCTCTAAATTATCTCAAAAACAGAATTGAGGACAGTTGGTAGAAAATAAAGGGAGACGGATTTCAGCTTCGAATTTACTACAAGCAAAGTTGTTCAGAACAAAAAATGTACAGAAAGCATGCAGGCCAAAATTGAATGACTGTGTCTCAGGGATGCTTTAGTGAGGGTCCCTGTGCTGGGAAAGAGCTTGGTCCTTTTGTCACAAAAAGTTTAGTATTATTTTTAGTATTGTGTTAAGAGATCGACTACTATAATAAAATACAAGCAATCTAGGAAAGAAAAATATTGAAATGGGCAACAGAGAAAAAGATGGCATCTCTGTTCTTAGCATTTAATCTTTTGGTAGTATGTTTAGCACATGACATTAGAAAATGTGTCAGGTTGTATTAAGCAACTACATAGAATGCATAAGGTTGTTTGCATGAGCAAACATGAATTAAAAAGGGAGAGTATAAAGAGGGTTGCAGTCATTAATAATGGCTCATGCAGCAGCTGGGGTCTGGTTCTTTAGCAGGTCTCAGGAAAAGGCTGGAATCAGGATAAGCAAAGGGGCATGTCTGCCAGGGAGGGCTGTGGCAGGAGTATCAGCCTGAGAGACCGCTGTGAGCCTGGCCTGCGGGGGATGCCAGGAGGAGGCAGAGTGATTTGTCTCACTCAGGCTCTCTGTGCGCGCTTTGCACAGACATGATGGGAACAATCAGTGGTCATTTGAGGGAATGACACACAGTTAAGTCCCTCTTGTCTGAAATCTTACAGGATCCTGAATTCCATTGGCCTGTGTGCCAAGAGACCTGGGAGTCCCAGCTGGTTCCTTAACTAGCTGTTTGGTCACGATGCATCACTTCACCTCTGTGAGGTTATTTTCCTCGATTATAAGCCAAGGGTGTTGCTTAAAACATGCTTCTCAAACTTCAATGTGCAAATGGAATACTGTTAAATGTAGCTTGATTTCTATGGTCTGGGCCGGGCTTGAGATTCTGTTTTGCTAACAAGCTCCTGATGAAGCGATGCTGTAGGTGAGCAGATCACACTGAGTAGTGACGAGTTGGATGACTTAGGTACATCGTCCACTGTATGAGTGCTATATAAACTAGCTTTAACTATGTTTTGATATTTTCCACAGTTGTTCAGTTATTCTTCCTTTATCTTAGAAGAGTAAGGAATGTCCAGCACTGTGCATAATCATATTGGAGGCCCGTTGAACATTTGTTTATGTAATGCTTTTTCCTTCGACATTGCTTAACTAGTAAGTGCTATCTTTTTGATTGTTCAGTTTTACATCCTAAGCAGGTTCAGCAAATCTAATGGAACACAAAGAAAACCTTAGTACTTTCCTAGATCTCTCTTTGTGTAACTCCTGTTACTTCTAATAAAATATTTAAATATCTGGTTGTTTCATTGCTTTACAGAAAAAAATAACTCCATTGCCTTGCCATATGTTGAGTATATGGAATAAAGGCTTTATTGTATTAACTCTCATTCTGTAGGTTATTCTAAATTCTCAAAAAATATTCCAGTGAACCCCAGTTAGTTCACAGAAATTGTCAATGGTAGCTTTTGCCCCTGAAGGTAATCAGTGGTACTGTAAACATTTCTTTGAGTTGAAAAACGAGGTTGCATGGTTTATTACTTATGCTCCCAATTTGTTTTATACTAAGACAGATTGGTCTCTCCTAAAGGACTGAGAAATAGAAGAGTTTAGGGTTCTCAAACCACATATGAGAATGTTAATATTAAAAATAATATATTTTTGACTGACACTAATTTAGAAGTGTTCTAAAGAGGTTGTATTGACTGAATATATACATTGTCAAGATTTTTATAGACTTAAGATGGCCTTAAAAAAGGCATTTATAGTTATTTTCCCCGAGTTCTAGAACATTATAATCTCATGAAATATGATGGGAACTTCTATTGGGAAACTTCTTATACTGAGAGACTTATATTAGGAGACATAGCGGGAAAATGTGGTTCACTTGAGGTTTGCTGCTTGCTATCAAGCCTAAGGCAATGTCCTTGAAAAGGAAGAAAGCAGAGGAAATATCAGATATAAACTTCTATTTTATCAAGGCAATCTAATTGTCCAGTGATAAAGAAAATCCATCACGCAGATTTGGGATGAAAGTATGCTAATTAGAGAAATCCATTATAACAGTCAATCAAATAAATATCACTGTCATGCTGAATTTGTTCTGTAGAGAAAGAAGCTGATTTTACTCAAGCTATATTTAAAGATTACTTCATAACTTCTTTGGATTTGAAAAACCTTATTTGAGTCACTAGACTTTAGACACCTGTATGCAATTACATTTAACTAGCTTAGGTAAGGGGGTATATGGTGGAAAGATCTTGGGGTAGTCAACATAACTGAAAGAAAAGTAGGACAAACTGTGAGGAAGTCAGGGAGGAGCGCAGTGGAGCCTGAGAAGCCTGTGGACAAGGTACTCAGTTTATCTTTCCTTTTGATTTCTACTTCTCTTAGTGCTTGTTCTGTTTTCTCCTTGTAAATATCAGCTTTTTCATTGGGCCATTAAAGGGGCTGTTGATAACTTGTATAAGTTTCTCATCTTACAACTTCTTCCAGCAAAGAGCCAGATTCTTAGACTCATTTCTAAAAGTACTGGGTAAGAACTCTGGCTATGCCAGGTGGTTGCTTATCCTTGGACCTATCAGCTATGGCTAGAGGGCATGATCATGAGTGAATATGCCTCGTCCTCCTATAACCACATGGCTGGGGTTGGGAGGAGGGCAGTAAATTCCAAATTAAAGGAGGGATACACTTGCCAGAAGCTGAAGGTAGAAGGCAGGGTGAGGACTCAGTGTATTGGTCAATAACTTAGTTTGTAGTAGCATCAGATACTTGGTTTATGTAATACTGATCTCCCTGACTGTTTATAAATCCAAGCTTGAGAATTCAGTGCTAGATATTCTGGAGTCCTATCATGTAAGCAGCAGGGGACTTGCCTTCTCTACTCCCTAGAAAATGAAACTGCCAGTGTTTCCTGGGTCCCATACTTGCCTAAGTGGTGGGTCTACTATTGTGCTTCTATAACTGATTCGCCTGAGTTACAGAGGAAAGAGCAGAGATAGGGTGTTTGTAGTAGGTGCAGAAAAAGATCTGAAAGTCTCCAGGTGAGTCTCCTTCCCATTACCCCCTGTCTGCCTCACCAGCCAAGGAACATTTGTGGTCCTCACATGTGGACTGAGAGCCATCCAGCAGGCAGGGACAATAGCTTGTGTATCTGTAAATCCTGGGAATCTCTGAATGCAGTTATTACACAGCATGAAAGCATAACAATTATTTGTAGCTTTGATTTGAGTTTAACCAGCATAATAAAATATCAGAGATGTAGCTTGGCTTTGAGATTGTAAAGGTCCTCAAATATAAGCATTTTACATCTCTAGATATCTATTGTTCCCAAGAGTGACTAGTAGGGCAGAGTTCTCCTGGTGATTCTGTTTGTCACTACAGAATGTATCTTTAAGAGAAATATTATATGTCTATTGCAACTTTAATTATTTATCAATAAAAAGTGAGTCTTGGTTCTCATTTAAGAAATGCAAGATTTGTATGATTCAAGCACATTATCTTTTACAAGCAGACACTAATGAGCGGTATGAAGGCAACAGACAGTAGAAATAGAAGCAGAATCTGAACAAATGTGTTCATTAGTCTCACTTGTTTTCTGGTGAAGGACAAGTTAAATCTTGAGCCAGACACATGTCTGGATTAAAACTTCTTTAAAACATAAAGGTTGTATTTTAACTGAAAACTTTCTAGTAAGTAGATTATGGTTTTCTTTGTTGTAGGAAAGAATTTGCTTCTGCTGTTTACCATGAAGATTCTCACAGATACTTTGCATTTTGCCTAAATGGAAATAATTTCCCCCCCGGAATATATAAATAATACATTCTCTCTATAAAAATTTAAACTCAGAAATGACTATTAAAACAATTCAAAGTGCCCATAGTCTTGTTTCTTTGAAAAAATCACTGTTAACGGTTTGAGGCATATTTATTTATTTTATTTAGTGAGCCCTCATACAGCACTTCCTATGTGCTAAGCACTTGTCTGACCACTTTACAGTTGTAATTCATTTAATATTCATGATCTTTCTATGAGACAGGCATTATTATTTTTCTACTTCTTGTAGAGGAGGACATTGAGTCTCAGAGGCATTAATAACTTGCACAAATATCCATAGTTACAAGTGGGGAGTTGGGATAACAACACAGTGCCTGTCACTTCAGAGTCCCTATTCTTAATGACACCAGGGCTCTATACACCCTTCTAGATCTTTCTTTACAGATACATGTTTGCGTGTGAATATATATATAGAGAGAGACCGACAGACAGAGACAGAGACAGAGAGAGACAGAGAGAGAGAGAGAGAAGGAGAGCAAAAGAGAGACGGAGACAGAGACAGAGAAAGAAATGTTTCCAAGCTAACTTGCCTGTGGTGATTCTCATTTCCTCTAATATTCACTTAAAATGGATCAAGACATGAGGAAGGCAGTCCAGTGTGCCTTAGTCTTTCTATGCTTTTCTGGCAGTGTTTATGTTCTTAGGCCTTTGTTGTCTTTATATCTCTGGACACTACCCTCTTTCTTCTTTTCCCCAAATTATCACTAGACAAGCAAAGCAGTTGAATGTAGAGGTATTTACTTGAAGATTTGGGGTAAAGAAGAGAATTATAAATTAGAAAAAAATTAGTTTAGTGTTTAAATAATTATTCAAAGAGTCTAAGGAAAAGTTGAAATGTATACATTTTCAAAACGGTTTCACTTTGGGCACATTCCAAGTCCTGATACTACTTTCCTGTCTTGTGAGCTGCTTAGATTTCTCTCAGTTACTTTTTGTTCTGTCTGATATCCTTAATCCCTTAATGTATATTGTCACCTGCACATCAAGATCTTTTCCCCTTATTATGAAAAACAATTTAGCTATAACATTAACTTTATTCTTTCATTTCATGTCTAGTATTAATAGTAGAAATCTGTTATTTCTCTAGTGGTTCTCAGTGAGGGTTTAGGGGTGATTTTGACCTCCAGAAGATATTTTTATTGGAGGAACAGGGAATTGTTTAGCCTAGTGCCAAGGTTAGAAAACCCTGGCCTGTGAAAATATTTAACTTTCATTTTGGGAGCTATTTGCCTCTATTAGACAATGAAGATTTTTTGTGGGGAGAGCAAAGACTATGTATTATTCACAATACCTACAAAGTAAGTCATAGTACCTATTACTGATTCAATTATCCCCATGCTGAGCCCAGTTTTGGAGTTCCAACTGCATAGCCACATGACCAGATATGGACATATACGCCAATCCAGACCCTGCTTTACCTAGGAATGTGTATGTGTGCATGGGGGTTGACAAGAATACCACTGTACCATTATTTGTAATTTGAAAAGCTCAGTAACAAACCAAATGTTCATTAATAGGTGATTGATCAAATAGGTCGTGGTGAAGCTATACCAAGAAACCCTATCAGGATGGTTGGTACCAAGTTAACTGGGGAAAGCTAGAGCTACATTACCCGGAATCTCCTTCCATGTAGCATCATGAGTCAGAACGGGCCAGCAGAACAATTAGTGGGAGATCTGGGAGGTGGAAGAGAACAGTACTTGTTATTTGTTTTGTTTTGAAAAGCATTTAATTAACCTCCCTCTGTTTGGCTGCAAGTCACCAGGACAGGCCTATTTCTCTCCCTTCCTCCTTAATCTTCTGACCTCTTTTGCTGAAGAATTTGGGCTTCACAGGGACAGGCTGCTTTGGGAGCTTTGCCTTTCCCCGAGCTTTGCAGTCATTGGATTGTACTGCTTCAGTGATGGGGCAGCTCAGGTCTTATTTCTGGCAGCATTTTCCTGTGTCTGCTCCCTGCTCAAGCTACATAATTCATCACTATTGACAGTTTCACAGAAGCTCAACTTCCCTTTGTGGTCCAGCTTTGCGCCTGAAATATCTGCCTTCTCAAATGCACCAGTTAGTGACTCATCTGAAATGTCACTTCGTCCTTTCAGATCTTTACTTCCCTAGCCCTGCCCACACTTGTGTAAGGTCTGATTCCTATAATATTGCTTATATAATAACTTTAAATGGTTTTGGCTCCTTGATTGAACTCTGGCACAAATATATAAACTTTAAAAATAATCAGATGCTCTATAGACCAATATAGATGAATCTCCTAGATATAAATGAAAAGAGCAAGCTGCTAAAGTATTGAAAAATATTACGGGAATAACTAGAGGTCACTTTGACCAATAACACTGACTCTTGGTCTGCATTGCTTTTCCCCAGAGTTGAATACTGTTATTAGCTCTAAATCTATTTTTGTGGTCTGGGGAGGAGTCCCCAGCAAATTGTAAGTCCTATAGCAGTTATTTTGGCAAGATTCATACAGTGACATATAAGCAACATACAATCAA
Organism: Dinomys branickii; assembly: GCA_004027595.1. Lineage (NCBI taxonomy): Eukaryota > Metazoa > Chordata > Mammalia > Rodentia > Dinomyidae > Dinomys > Dinomys branickii. The sequence goes on along the minus strand of PVLD010015398.1, from coordinate 21,252 downwards.
ATGTGAGATTTTAAGTGCTCACAACGCTGAGTTTTGATAATAGCATATCACTGTGCCACCATCACCACACACAAGATATAGAACATTTCCACTTTACTCCCATTTCCCTTGTACAGCTTTCTAATCAATCTATTTCTTTCTGTGATCACCACTTGATTTCTGTCTCTATAGATTGGTTTACTTCTATGTGGCTTTCATAGATATAGAATCATACTATGTGCTCATTTGAATGTGACTTCTCTCACTTAGCATAGGGTTTTTCCATATCAGTCATTCATTCCTTTTATGATTGAGTAGTGATTTATAAAGATCGTGGTACACCACAATCCATTGGTACACCACAATCCATTTACTTTCCTGGTTGTTTTTGGTTTGGGGGCTATTATAAATTTTGGAAGGGTTTTGAATATAACTGGAAAAGAGTGTTGGAAGTAGGATTATTAGGACATGTTGAGTTGTCCTTTACCTGAAATGCTAAGGACCAAAAGTGATTCAAATTTTGCAATTTTGTTTATTTTGGAATATTTGCATAGATTTCACAGATTGAATATCCATAAATAAAATCTGTAATTCTATGGGGTGGGTTGGTACACAACTGTAATCCCAGCTACTCACGAGGTTTGGGGCAGGAAGATTTCAAATTATAGGCCAACCTGAGAAACTTTCCCAGTACTGAAAAAAAAAAAAAACTCTGAAATTCCAAATGCTCAAAAATCTGAACTTTGTTGCACTATACTCAAACGTTTCTGAGTTTGTAGCTTTTCAGAGTCTGGATCGGAGATGCCCAATTATAGTGTGGAAACATCTTCCTCCATTTTCCCAGGGAACTTTATTTCCTTTTACAAAGAATCACCAATTACACAAGAAATTATGATTTTATTTTTTCCCCAACCATACTTGTGGGAAAAAAGAAGGATGATTTTACTCTTACTTTACTAACAAAAGATTTATGCCACATTGACACAGATCTTCAGAGTCACAAAGAGTGACCTAGTAGTTCTAGGAGCAGAAGCCAGGTTCGGCCATTCAGATGGCTGGACAGAAGACCATAGTGTGTTTATTTAGACCTTGGACCTTGCAGATCCCTGGCAAAAGGACACAAAGACAAGTCTCACATGCATTTTTGTAAGTTGGAAGGAACAATCAGTTGATGCTAAGCCTGTATGTAACTTTTTTTTGTGATATGGTGATAATTCTAGATCTTTCCTAGAATTATCAGAGTGGAAATAACAGCACCCAGCTAACTGAATGGATGAATGAATGAATGAATGAATGAATAATAATAACGCTAGAAACAAAGATGGACTCCTCCTTTCTGTGGTTGGACTTAAATGAAATTTTAACTTTTAACTAAAACTAGGTCATGAATACCAATGGAACTCTGTGATCTAGAATATTTGATATGCACTGGGAATTTCAGATAAAAAGATTTTTGTTCTTCTATAAAATTTAATGATAAATGGATTATTTTTCTGTAGCACCCAGTGTTAATTATTGGGGCTGGAACAATTAATGTATTAAGAGCATGTGGTTATGTTTCTTATAAATGGCACAAGTACACAATTTTTAATAGATTAAGCAATATTTTTATGTTTTTACAAGAGTTTTATTGTTCTTTGTATTTTTGAGATAGGGTCTCATTATGTTTCAGGCTAGCTTTGAACTCAGTATGTAGCCCCAAATGTTCTCAAACTTGCAGCAGCCCCCTGCCTCAGCCCTCCTAAGTGCTGGGAATACAGACATGCATTACCATGCCCAGCCTTACTTCTTCTTTGTGAGGCAGTTTTTAGCATTTTAAAAACTTTGATATAAATTTTTGTCAAATGAATTTGTTAATGAAAAGTGGCATGTATTTCTCAATGATGGAATTTTTATATAAGTCATCAGAGGTAATAATATTAAAAGATCTGCTCTTATGATAGCTCTTAAATCAAAAGTTGCTGATGAATTTTGAATTTTTACAGTTAAATGTCCATTCTAATGAGGTACTTAGAAAACAATGAGAAACATTTGCTGGATTCATTCTTAAGGAATTCTCAATTGATACAACTGATTGTTTTAAATCACTTCCTAAAAGAAAATATTATTTTGAAATATGCTCTGGGCTCAAAGTTTAAGATCTATTATGTTATCAGTCTAGTCTTGAGCAATTTAATGTCATTCTGACAGCTATGTATTTATCATGGAAGTAGGGCTCACTATTTGCTGATATTTTATGATTTTCCTTCAGTGGTCCTATTAGATGTGATAGGAATTAATCAACTTAATGTCATTGTGATTATTGTAACTGTTTCCCTCACAGTGACAGCAACTACTGTTTCAGGTACAGACCGGTATTTTTTTCCTCCAGTGTTATGGTATTTTTAGTTTATGTCTTGTTGTTAAAAATATGTGTGGATACCAATTTAAAGCATATTTAGTTCTAGAATCAGAATAGTCTATGAAGTAGATATATCTAAGTTGGCCAGTGCCCTCAAAGGATAGCTTTTGCTCAAGCATAGTGTCTATTTGGCATGATTGTATCATAGAATAATAGATTTTGGGTGTCATTATTAGCTTGTGAGATCTCTATTGTTACTTTTTTTCCATTTGCAAGTTAAATGACTAACTCAAGGTCAGTGCCAGATTTGGAGATGAGAATCTGACAGTCATGAACATGCTTTATTCTCTGAGAGAGGACAAGCTGCTACTTCAGTAAAGGAATCAATCAAAGGTTCAGCTTAGCTCTATGAAACTCTAAGTCAGTGATGGTGAACATTTCAGAGATGAGTACCCAAACTGCAGCTCAAAGCTGACTTATTTATTGCAAGACTATAAGCTCAACTCAGGTTTTAATTTAGAAAAAACAAAATAAAACAACCTCCAAAAACCCCAACTCAGACATTAACATCTTTTGTTTTAAAAGAAAAACACCTGTGCCCTAGGTTCACCACCACTTCCCTAAGTCATTCCTCTGTTCAACATTTAAAAAACTTACTCAGGCCCCCCATTGCCACTGAAATCCAGGTGAAGTGTGGAAGGCAGCCCCCCCCATCAGCCCTGCTACTCTCCCGGTGAGCTGAGTGGAGGGCAGCCCCTCCCATCTTGTGGCTGCAACACAGGTGAACCAGGCAGGAAGGCCCAGAGAATGGCCCCTCCTGTCACTGCTGCCATGACTGAGGTGAACTGTGCTGGAAGGCCCAGAGACCAGAAATAACACCAGGGATACAGTAGGGTCCTGACTAGGGTTCACAGGATGGACTGGCCATGTGGAAGATTCCAAAACAACAGTAACAATACGAGCCAACAGTTAGTAACTTAGGTGAACTAGCATTGTGTTTGAGGACAAAGACACACAGGATAGAAGCAGGTGGGTGGGGCTTCCCCTATTCTTTCCTTTTTTCATTTTCTTCCTATTTTCTCCTCTTTTTTCTCTTTTCTAAATAGCTGGAGAGAACTCAAGCCAAAGAAAACTAATCTCAACTCCCAAAACCAGAGACAAAGTTCAGATAATCCCTTGCTTACTCCTTCATTCTTTCTATTCTGCCCTTTTCTCTAGTTTCCCAAAGCTTCCATGATCATCATTTGCCCTGCAGCCTTACTTCTACATTCTCTTCAGTTATCTTTGTTTTATCCCATATCCTTAAATTTCCCCAGCACAGGATAAAGCCACTCTACCACGGAGAAACACTTTGCATATAGGCTCCTGATTTATGATCATTTTTGTTTATATAATTATAGATTTTACTCCTATGGTTTAAGATACAAAATTAATAGCACAGTTTGTCAGTTTCTAAACTGTGCTAGATGCTATTGTTATTGTTAATTATACTACTTTTAGCTAGGATGTCATATCTGTTGTAATCAGTTGTTTTCCCCTCTGTAACAATACTAGCAAGCTCTGGGGTAATAATCTCATGACAGCCTAGCACCAAAAACTTGGGACTGAATCAAACAGATAGCAACATCTCACTCTTAACTAACTGGGGACAGATGCAAACCAAGAACCTCCTACACACAGATGACATCTTTCATGAATAGACTTTTCCTGGAGAGGACTTGATACTAGTGGTATAGCTACTTATTACAAAAACTTACAAGGATCACAGAGAAAACAATAGAAAAATTTTTGAGATAGAAAATGACAAGAGGCAGAAGCCAAATGCAATCTCAGACCTCCAGCCCACCCAGAACAAGTCCAGGAGACGATGAAATAGAGGAAAATGGAAGACACACATCTGAAATTTCTGAAATGATAGCCACAAAAGTAAAGAAACAAACCCATGAGGCTATAGAGGAAATCAGATCAGAAATAATCTCTCAGGTAAAAAAGGAAATGACAACAATCATAAAGGAAATACTCACTAAATCTAGAGTAGAGACAGATAATAGAGGATAATAGAAAAAGTGAAAAAATCACTAAAGATCAATATAGGAAAAGATAGAATGCATGAAACAGATTCAAACAGGTATGTAGGAAATCAAAAATTTCACCGAAAGCTGGCAAATGGCTTGAACAAATCTAAAGATAGACTGTCAGACCTTGAAGACAGGATTGTGGGTAGCAACTTGAAAGATTTCTTAAAAATAGCAAGGGATCAAGAAATAACAATTCAACAGCAGCAAGGCAATGGAGAGAAAAACAATATAAGCCTGATAGGTGTCAATGAAAAGACAGGGGTCAACACAAACAACATAAAAAGACTGTTTGGAGAAGTAATAGCAGAAAGTTTCCCAAACATGAGAACAGAACGTGACACACAGTAAGTGAGGTGTATAGAAATACAATTAGCCATGACCAAAATTAATCTACACCCAGACATACAGTAATCAAGATACCAGAAATTCAGCACAAGAACAGAAAATTAAAAACTGTTAGAGAAAAGAAACAGATCACCTATAAAGGAAAGCCCATCAGAATCATGGCAGATTTCTCAATACAAGCCCTCAAATAAAGAACAGCTTGGAGTAAAGTATTTCAGGTCCTGAAAGAAAACAACTTCCAACCTAGATTGATGAACCCTATAAAACCATCTTTAAAAATTAATGCAGAAATAAGATACTTGCATGACAAGGAGCAACTGAAGAAATTCATGATCACCAAACCAACTCTATCTAGAGTACTGAAAGATATTCTAGACAGTGATAAAAATGACCATAGTTCCTACAACAGCAACAGAAAGACACCACCAGGCAGGGCAAGCAATTACATAAAAGAAAATAGCAGGAACCAAAAGCAGGAAAATAATATGACAAATATAAACCAATACATATCAGTTACAACATCAATGTAAATGGCCTCAATTCACCAATCAAAAGAAACAGACTGACAGACTGGATCAAGAAACAAAATCCAACAATATACTGTATACAAGGAATACATTTAACTCAAAAAGAAATTTATAGACTGAAAGTTGAAGTATGGAAAACAATACTTCTTGCAACAGGAACCCAGGAAAACGCAGGGGTAGCTATTCTGCTTGCAGACAATATGAACTTCAAGAATGATTAAAAGAGATAAAGAATGTTACTACATACTTATTAAGGGAAAACTTCAAGAGGAAGCAATAACAATCATAAATATGTATGCACCAAATATGAGAGCACCCAACTATATAAGACAAATATCAATAGACATGAAAAATCAAATAAGCAATAACGGAATTGTAATGGGGGACTTTAACCCCATTGTCACAAAGAGTTACATCAAGTAGTACTCTGAGTAACTACTTTAAAGATAACTATTGTTATTCTCCAATTATCTTGTTATTAAATTTTGTTTTACCTTTTCCCCATAAAAATATCATTCTTCATCCCTTTTATTGTGAGACAAATTCCTTAACCTCTTTTGTCCTGTTTTCTTGTCTGTAAACAGGAATGAAGTAGTTACTACCTCACAGAGTTGTTATCACTTTTAAATGAGTTACAATTTGCAATGTGGCGAGAATGGTGCCTGGCACATAAGGTGGCCTCACTACTGCTATTTTAAGAAATATTTAGGCCTCAGAGATCTTGACATTCATTCAGATAGGTCATAGTTTATGAATTCAGAGAACCTGAAGATTCTATTCATGCTTGGCATGGCACCTTGGAGAGAAATTTCAAGTTATAATATGATGCCAGAGATACGATTCTAAAAATTACCAATTGTTCATATGAACGAATGTGAGGAGTGGACTTGAGTTATAAATATAACTTTTTGCAAGAATTTTGACCCAAGGTTAAGGTAAAGTAAATTGATTGACTCAGCAGTCATAGCAACAGGCTAGCACTCTGGCTAGAATTTGTCATTTCAGCAAGAAATAATTAAAGAACATGCATCAGAGATTCCAAGGCTGAATAAAATCTTGAATTAATCGCTTTCATAAATGTCCTTTAAATTTGTATTTCATTACAGATAGTTGAAATGCAGATAATTCCAGCTTTGGTTAAGTAATTACGTTCTATAAAGTCCATGGAGAAGGGCACATAACAGAAAGCACTACTTAGTCTCCAAATGGACCCAGTAAGGTCTGTTTTCCAATATTCATGTTTGTTTGCTTTTTTTCTGATAAATCAAGCATGACCCTCTGACTTATTTTTGACCTGTAGAATGCAGTGGATGTGATGCTGTCTTATGCTCTTCATTAGAAGCCTCGTAGATCTCACCTGGTCTGACAGGGTGACTCTGGAAGAAGCCAGTCACGAGGCAAGAGATCCAGTTGTCTGGAGATCCATGCTGGGAGGCAGGAGTGTGCCAAAGTTCAGGACGGTGGAAGGGGTCTGCTTAAGGTAGAGAGAATAAGGATCTATGTTGTCCATAGATCATTTAAAAACGATATTAAATCAAATGAAAAGCCAGTCTTCTTTTTAATTATCACCTTGCATGAGCAGTTCTAGATAAGGGTCAGTAATGAAATATACCTTCCCATGAGTGGACATCACTCACCTTTACCCTGTAAGCCAATGTGGGAAAGACCAAGTTGGTCACGTGGTAAGAGAGATTATATAGCTATTGCACCCTGGGCACCATGCATGAGAGGGAAGAAGCTCCCTCGGATGGCAACACAGGGTCGATTTCAGCCTCTGTTGTATCTGGCTACAAGGGCATGAAAGATCTAAAGCCATAATGTCAAGTGGAACCTCATCAAATCTTCGGACTTCGGTAAGGGATAGTAAAATTAGTCATTTGAGGCTACTAAGTTTTGTGATAGTTTGTTGGACAGTAATTGATAAACAGAAAACTGAAGAAGGATGTAAGAACAAAAAAATCCTCCCTTATCTTCTTTTTCAACTCTTTCTATGGGTAAAATATCACCCAGATAACCTTTGCTGTGTAGGGTGCCTAGAGATCAAATTATCTTAATGTTAACAGAGGCCAAAAAAAAGAGACTCGATTTCACCACTAGATGGAAATTATATCTCCGTGGATGTTGCTAAGCAACAAGAGATCAAAAACTTATAAAGAGTGGCTGTAGAATGCAAAGCATTGGGTCTGCCTACTAAGTTCCTTATGTACTTCTTTAAAAAAAATTCTGATTATGTGAAGAAGTGATATTCACAGTGTTTAGAGGGAAGAAAGTCTAAGGACTTTGAAAGGACTATGCATATATCAATTATTTGCCTGAAATGATGAGGAGATCACACAGCCAACACATGCCCTGGAAAATGGTCATTGTGATGGAAACGATTAGTAATCTTTAAGGGTAAATACTAACAGCACTGGGAAATTTGGTTCTTCTCATCCTTGCAACCTTTGAAAAAGCATTTGTAAGTGTTAAAATCTTTTCTTTGGAATACATCGATGCTATAAATATTTATTAAAACATAAATAATAGGCAGTGGTGTCTTCCTGAGCTTTACAAGGATTTTATTAGGGGATCAGTGAATTCAAGGCTTTATTGGGAAGAGAAAATCAGTTGGTCAGTGGGGCCTATAAATATTTTCTTTCACTGGTCAGAGAAACAGACTGAGAAAGGGGTACTCTTATTGAGGGCTTTGTGAATAGCCTAGTAGCAGGTGCATATGAAAGCACTAATGGTCAGAATGAAGAGAACCCCCTAACTGGTCCTTACCAGCAGTCATTCTCACTGTGCCCTAGATGACCTTTCATCCCTCCATTTTCTCTGATAATGAAGCTTTTTTTAAATTAAAAGGGAGAGAGAGAGAGAGAGAGAGAGAGAGAGAGAGAGAGAGAGAGAGAGAGAGAGAGAGAATAATAGAAGAAACCCAGGAATTGAATGTATGTTTTTAAACTATGTTTTAGCAAAACCTGTACGACTCCCCCAACACGCATTACTGGGGCACACGCGAAGGTGTCCGGTCTCTCCCAAGATGAGACCTGGGCACCGTGGGGTGGAGCCCTGCCGGGGGAGGGCAGAGCCCGCCCTCAGCCTGCCGGCGGTGCTGTGGCGAGCACTCTGCCGAGCACTCCTAAAGCGGCCCCACCAAATCCCACGTAAGTGGTCAGAGCACAAATGAGCCTGTCAGTGGGTAGTCCTAGCCTATTCATGAGCTCTTTCAGAACAATTTTCATTACTTTTTTTAAATACTGTTTTTGGCAAACACTTGATACTTGAAATAAAAAATGCATGAGTCACCTACTGGGATAGGCACAGTGTGTGGTTCATTGAATTTAGCTAAATTGTGAGTCATCCATCAATAGTCCTCGTGGTGAACATACTTATAATAATTTCACACGTTACAAACAAAAATAGGTATGATTTTCAAGATTCTTGAAGCTATTTCCCTTGGGGATTCTTTGGATCGAGTTTAATGTTTTTTGCTTTGCTAGGTGGCAAGAAAATTGTCAGCCTTGTTCTCAGATGGAGCCAAGGCTGGTCTGTGTTATACGGTAAAAAAAAAAAAAACAAAACCAAAACCGAAAAACGAAAAACAAAAAAGGAAAACTTTGAATTGGGGAGGCTTGAGGGCAGGATGTAGAGCTGGGGGAAACAAGAATTAGTGGCTAGTATTTGTTCTTACCAGACTATCGCCTTTTCGGGTTAATTTTGGCATCTGAAAATGATCGACTCCTCCCACAGAGCAGTCTTAGAGCGGCCAGCACAGGAACCTGTGCCCCCTTTTCATCTGAGGAGAGGAAGCAGATCCCGGTGGTGATGTGTCTGTGCACCACTGCCCTCTGTCGGCTGGCACCGGCGTTTCTCCATACCTAGGCCCCGCGTGTGACCCAGGAAAAGGAGATAGTATGGAGTAAGACCAAAAAAAAGTGTTTTAAATGTGACATTTATAAGCTAAAAGAGACCTCTCTATATTCAGAGAAGTAGAGAGGAGGATTTTGCCCCGAGAGTCTTTGTTTCTCCATTATGGTGGCTGTGAAATGGCGTGACAGATGCTATTAAACTTGTAGATCTTTGCTTTTTTAGAAAGTGAAAATAATCACAAGAAAATGTCTCTATTTTAAAATTTTTCTGTTTTTCATTAAAAAACCCATAAAGCAATAAAAGGGCTTTTGGTTTTGGATATAACCAGAGGTTAGATTTTTAAATACGGGTGTGAGATGAGAAATTGAAGTTCCTCGCCAACCATGCCTGAGTGGTCTGCAGAAGTAAGAGGCATACAGGTGGCCCAGGAGTGTCTGGGAAAATTGCTTTGCTGTGGTCCATATCTCTGCCCTCCTTCTTCTTTTCCAGAATAAAACTCAGTGTCCAGGCTAAGCCCGTCGGATCCTGTCTTGCCCGTAATGGCTAAGTAATGTCAAGTAGTAGTGTGACTCTTGGGACCTTATTTTTCTTATGCATAAATTGAGGCATTTGGAATAGATCATATCTCAGAGTCATTTTGGTTCTAAGATGCAATAAATTATCATTTGTTCCTTGGTGACAGCATAAGCACAATTTAAAGGCCAGACCACACACACTGCAATCAATAATTTCCTCTGGGGAAAGCAATGTGTTCACGGTGGTAATTTGACAACAGCTTTGGCTAGTTCTGAGGTCCCATCGGCTCACATCCCAGCCCGTCTGTCTTCCCAGCCCCGCGTTACCGTCGGAGTCTCCAGGACCAGCAGATGGCGCACTTGCACAGTTCACACATTTTCCAGGTTCCCAAGGTAAATGATACTGATTAATACCCAGAAATAACCGCTGATGGGGTTTCAAGAGATTGCAACATTTTCCAGGCTACTAAAACCGTGGCACTTTGTGATCTGGAACATTTGCTGATATTTAAAATGACGAGAAATATTGTTAATCTACAGTACTATGCAGTGCTAAGAGCCCCTTTCACTATGCATCAAAAAGCCCTTAATAATAACCACGATGATGAGGAGAGGGAGGAGGAAGAGCACTGGCTGGGGTAATTAGGGCAGAGGTCAGTTGTTTAGGGTCACAGCAGACATACCCCAAGTAATTCAGACCTTGATCATTTTTTAAAATTGTCCTTTTTCTGATTCTTTCCTTCTGTAATGCCCACATCTCTGATCATGCGGGGAACGTGTGTGTGTGTTGGATGTACGTCCTGGGAATGCGGGGCAGCAGTGCACATACTTTGCACTTGGGCGTTTTGCACATAGTCTCCATGACTCCCGACTTCCCCACCCTACCAGAACACCCTGCGACAATAACAGCTGATGTTCACTGATTGCTTACTTTGATTCACGCACTGTTCTAAACATTTCTCACATTTTAATCCTTTAATCCTCCCAACAACTTCACCAAGGAGGCAGAGAGAGTAAGAAACTTACCTGAAATAATACTTCTTTGTATTTTTCTAGGTTTTTCCAGAAATAAGGACATCCAACTATTGTTTTTGAAAAGAAACAATGATAACCACTTTGGGTCCCAGGTGTTTTTCAGCTAATAGATCATGAACCAATTTTCATTTTAACTTTTAACTTACAGGACACATGGGAATTTTGATTGTATCATGTCGGCCTTGGTTATATTAGTTTGTGACACTGGTTAGTTTGGAAGAATTCCTTATACAACCTCATGCTTGGAAGAAATGATTCACTAGAAGTGGAAAGAAGAAGTGAATGAATTGAGGCTACTTGGCAATTGTATCATTCAAGTAATATTTTCCAAGTGGCCACTTAATCCATTAGGAAGAAGCATGTGTGTGTGGTGGGGTTCGCTTTGACAACATTTATTTATTTCTCAAGTTTTGGAGTGATTACTGGATGCCAGCTTCATTTAATCTTTATTAAAATTATGACAAACCCCGTTTACAGATAAGGGAACCAGGGTTAAGAGAGATTAAGTAACACAGCCGGTAAGTGGCAGGTCAAGATGTTCAACCAGTGTTTGGCTTCCCATCCATGCGTTGTTACTAGTCTGTGCTACCTCTACCAGTAATGAGTAGATGACATTGAAAGGGTGTGGAGCATCTTCACAAAGGTCACAGCCCGAAACTCTTAGAATGCCGATTCCCTTCTACCTAGCAAATATCCTCATATAGCAAGTAATTTCTAGTGTAAAAAGTGAGTGAAAATAGCCAAATTAACTGTTACCCTTAGTAAAGGAAATTTGGAACTACAAAGAACTGGAAACTGCAGGGAGACCTGCAAATGCTTTTTAACTGAGTATTAAAGTTTGCGATATTTAAAATAATGATTAGTTTCCATTTTCACTGAAGACTAAGCAAGAGGAAGTTGAGCTACATCACAGTCGTGTTGGAGCAGAGGTCTAGTCCCTTTCCTCTTCCTGATTCTATACCAACATTCCTCACTCCAACGTGCCCGGGAGTAAAAGCTTCTCCAATTTTGATGTGCTTATGAATGCCCTGGGGCTCTTGTTGAACTCCAGATTTTGACTTGCTAGTTCTAGGCCGGGGCTGGGAAGTTTGCATTGTTAACCAGGTGCTGCTGCTGCTGCTGCATGACTTGCACTGAGGGGCAAAACTCCTCTCCTCCCCCATGGGGTCTGGGTGGGAGGTGGCAACCTTTGCATCTTGCACAGCCCGGTTCCTCTTCCCTCTGTGCAGGAGTGGTTGTCATGGTGGTGTAGACTTGGTTCTTCTTGTTCCCAACTCACCATATCTAGACAATAAAGTCAATTCATTGAGAGCTACAGAAAAGAAGAGGAAAGAATAGGGAAGGAGAAAAAGAAGGGTGGAGAGAGAGAGAAAGAGACAGACAGACAGACAGAAATGAGGCCTGATGGCATTTTGAGTCCTGAAGTCCTGAAGGCAGCTCCGTCCTGGAATATCTCAGTCACATAAGCCTTATGTTAGGCTAAGTAGTTGCTTACAAATGAAAGGGTTGTGCCTAATAGAGGAATGGCTTCGATTCCACATAAAGAAGTCTTTAGTAGAGCAGAAGGTGGGTTACACCTCATACTGAAGATCACTAGGAACAGAAAAGACACTGAGGTTATTTGGGGAAGACTTGCAAGGATGAGATTAAAATATTTGACAAGTAATGTGGCATGGATGCTGACCAGTCAAGACAGAAACCAGAAAACAACACAAAGCAAAGCAAAACAAAACAAGACAGACACCAGCCATAGTGACATTCTGGGAGCACCGCTTGGGTGCTAGCTTTAGTCACCTGGATACTGTCTGCTGTAAATACAGCACCTGCTATGTTTTCATGTGGTTCTGAATTCTCTAGCATGCAAAATTTGCAAAGGGCACTTTAAAATGTGTAATGTTCTCTTAGCGTTTTATAAATGAAAAACCTTTATTTCTCCCCATTATTTTTACAGAGGTGCAGACATTGTCATGCCCAATGATCACCTTCGTGTTTTCCAGATTAATCTTGGAACTTTCTTCTATAAAATGAACTTCAATATACCTAGCACTTACTGAAATGAAATTGTCATATGTCATTCTAAATGCATTAAGTGGATAATTGAGTCATATTACAAAATGAAAGCTTTTAATCTTTAGGAGTTTTTGAATGTTAGAAGTCAAGAGTAATATTACAATTTGGTTTTATTAAACATAAAAATCTGAGAGAAGAGTCAATTTCTAGGAATTACAACTATCTTTAGTGGAGTCTGTCTTTAGATGTGCTCTTAATCTCCATAGAAATAGAAGTTCCTGTGGGCTGTGGAATTGGTGACAAGGGGGGCAGTGGGTGGGGGGAGAGTCTGGCGACTCTTAAGCCATCTTAATGCTTCCGTTGCTTACGTAGTTTAAGCAGGAACACTGCATTTCAAGTCCAGATATCCAAGTTATATTTTAACTCCACCCCAGTTCAGTCTGTCCCCATGCCTGAAGCCCTACTTCTTTTTGTAGAGCCTGGTGGAGCAAAGAACTTTCCAGAAATAAGGTTATCACCTAGCCGTTGTTCTGAAAGGGCACATTAGCAAGCTTGCGAGCAGAGTAGGATTCTCCAGGAAAGTCCAATGACCTTAATATGAGAAAAACACTTCAGAACAGCCTAGGAATATTCTAGACCAGAGTATGGGGTGGTCCACAAATTGGGGACCATGGAAATATTATAAAGGGTCTGTGAATCTAGAACACACATCAAGCCTTATGAATACGCTGAATAAATACCTCACACATTACTGTTTACTCTTTTCTAATCTATATACCAGCTGTTTTAATGGCTAAAGTACAATAATTTGAAAGGGAAATTAATTCAGTCTCTTGTATGTTCTAAATATAAATATAATACCTAAAATATAAGATATTACAGATTTTATGTTAGTGTACTCCATTAACATTTTAAGCCTGTTAAAAAATAGGTTCATGGGCTTTTGTGGGTAACTTGGATTTAAAGAAAAAAAACACTGAAATTCTTTCAGCAGCAAATGTGATTTTGGGTTTTTAAAAAATTCCCTAGACTGATCAGAGGGTGCTCTCTCTCTGTCCTTAGGACTGTGAAAAATTACCTAGAGGCAAGCCAAGAGCTCATTAATTAAATACTTCCGTGCTGGACACTCATCATGCCTGACAGTTCTTTCATTATGCGCCCCTGAGAGGGATACTAGTTGTCAGCAGCTGATGTAAAATAATTTTCTCATTGCGATAACTGCACGAGAAAAGGCTTGATAGCAGTTCTTCATGTCTATTAGGTAAATCATTTGAGGGAAAAATGGTTTTGCACTGAAGGGAAAGTAAAAACATCTCAGGCAAAATCTTAAAATAATTTGTTTTTATGAGGAGGAAAAAATTAACTTTCTCCAAGTGTAAACATCTTTTGCTGCTTCCCCTGAGACCCCTCTACCTTTGCCATCTCTCTCCTATTTCTCTACTTATTAAAATAGAGAATATTCTATATGGTCTGATGCACTGTAACTGAAATACAGAGTATAAAAAATTCAACTGTTTTCGGTGACTATTATAAGCTGATAAATTTGGCAATCTTGTGGCTGTGCTGGTGGGCAAGATCTCAGTATTTTTAAGATTCTTTTCCAGAACAGAGATGAAAAATGATATAAAATCCATACTTGTATCTATGACATATCAATCTACAGCTCAATCTGATTGAAATTTTTGCTTTGTAATTTCTTTTTATGAGTTGAAAATGCAGAGCTCCACTCATTAATCACTTACACAGTGGAACAAATGCAACTGGTCACATCCTGTTTCTGTAGCTATTTTAAACAAGGCAAAGGAAGGTATATCTTGAAGTGCGAAAAGTCATCAAAGAACTAACCCTAGAAAAGCACTGGATCAAATAGTTTTAAAAGCAATTCCCTAAAACTTTGATTTAAGACACTATTTAAAATATTTCAAAGCTTCAGAAGTCATTTTATGACAATTCTGACATTTAGATAAAACAACGTAGAAAATTTGAAAACAAAATGCATTAGTGGTGTTATGGTTGATACATTGTGTCAACTTGGGGAGTGTAGAGGTTTGGCTGAGTGATTCAACAGGAAGCCAGGGTGCTTACTTTGTGCACATCCTGAGCCTGTGCAAGAGGAGGGCATGCAGATTGTGTGAGTGCTACACGCCCCCTGGGTGGGGGTAGCCTGTTTACAATGTAAAGGAGGTAGAAAGAGGCTGCTTGCAGCCATTCCTCCCTTTTTGCTCTTGTGAATTTTGCTGTGCTCTGCTGCCATGAACGTTTTGCCCTCTGCCATGTGCCACTCTGCCTCTGAGCCAGCCAAGTATGGACTGAAACCTCCACAAACTGTAAGCTAAATAAACCTTTCCTTCCTTCATTTTGGGTGTTGGGTATTTTGTCTCAGCAATGAGGAAAAAAAAGTAACCAAGACAAGTGGTGTGCCCACACCCCAGCTGCCTGCCTACCACTTCTTCTACTGCCTGCACCTCATCTCTTCTGCATGAGGACTTCTTCAAGCCTTGGGAACTTGCTTAACCTATGTACAAGGGCAACCTGAAGTCCAGGGCATTTAATGTTCACAGAGAGAACCATTAACACTGGGGTTAAAATTCACCAAGAAGATATACCACAGTGCATGGTGCACAGTTCCTTGGAGGAACCCCGGGGGGAATTGGACACATTGGCTTTAGTTGCAGTCAGCTCAGCAATGCACTCTTTACTTTTCCTTCTCTTATTTTTTTTCCTCTTCTTATTGGATGTTTGTATTCTAGAATAGTGACGTTCATTATGGGGAAATGGGACATGTGTATAACATATTTTGCGAATTTTCAATCCTTTATACATCTTTTCATTTTTCCCCTATCTCCTGATTCTCCTTCCTATCTCTAAGCACCCACAATCCCCTTCTTCTCTCTCTTTCTCTATCCCCTCTGCCAGGTTTTCTGGGGACACCTCTAAAATAGACTACCAGTAACAATGTCCCTTTATTAGGTTTTTCTTTTGGGGGAAACCCTAAAATAAGACATGAAATTGATTCAGTATTAGGAAATTTCTTAATGTACTTCATTTAGTCAATATGCCAATGGAGAAAACAATGTGATTCCCTTTTTCGGATTCAAAAAAGAAAAGTTTTCCAACTTCCATTTAAAGAACTACTGTCAAAATGTAAATAGAAAAAACATGTACTTACTGTGTTTATCAGTTAGGGACCACTCAAGAAAACACAAGCTGCACTATGTGAGCAAAAGATAAATCTAATACTGGAATTGATGACAAGCATGATGGCAGGGCAGGAGGAAAGCGAGGTGAACTAGAGTATAACTGCAGTAAATAGGCAATATCCTTGGGCTTGAGAGACATGTGCCCTCGCCGTAGGGGCACCAACGCTACACAGACTCCTGCTTCTTAGAATCAGCTTCTGGGCAGGACCCAGGAACCTGAGCTCCTGACTACCATTGCTGCTGCTGGCTATGGTTACTGCTGCTTTTGGTATTACTTTTGCCACCACTTCAGAATGAGACTCTCCTTGCTGCTGTTGCGCCTAGCAGGGATCCTATCTGAAACCAGAAGGAGGAAGGGGCTGCTTTTCCACACTTGAATCTTCCAGTCATCTACCAGTGCCGTCTAGTAGCAGAAACTACTAGAGGCCACCTGGCGAGAGTGTCTGGGAAGGCAGTGGTTGGTGTTCTGGCCCAAATACTATACGTATCAAAGCACAGTATTGTGAATGAGCCTGCAGTAAAGCAAAGCAATTTGCCACATAAAACAATAATTCTATATAACTAAAATACTAGCTTGGGATTTTTAAAAAAAATCTGAAATAAGACACAGATGTAAGTGGTCATAACTGATTATTTTAAAGAAGCTATTGATGTTGAATTAATACACTACAGGATTCTTCATTTAAAATGTACAATTCAGTGTTTTTTGTTATATTCAGAGATAATATTCAACCAATACTGCAGTTGATTTTAGCCAGTTTCTATCACTTGAAAAAGAAACACTGTAGGTATCACCCCCTCTTCAAGCCCACATCCTCCCCTCTGCCCCGACCCTTAAGCAACTATTAATCTGTTTTATATCTCCATAGATTTCCTTATCCAGACTTCTGTATGAAGGTAATTATACAATAGTTGATCTTTTATGACTGGTTTCTTTTACTTAGTATAATGTTTTCAAGGTTCATCCATGTTGTATTTATCAATACTTCATTACTTTCTATGGGCAAAAAATATTACACTGTAAGGATATCGTATTTGCAACTCTTATTTAATATTTGCTTTTAAGTGGGAACTAATTTAGTGTAAATCTAGGAATGAATATTGGGTAATAAAAGAATTATCATTATTTTTTGATTATATGATTGTTTATCTTGAAAAGCTAAGCAGAATAAGGAAAAATAATTACAACTAATTAGAGATCACTGCATAATGACATCCCACCAGCAGCTCTAGGGAATTATTGTGAAAAATACTTCATTTGTAATATCACCAAAGCTTCCATTCTCATGAGGGAAGTAGTAGGAGACACGCAGGGCTCACACACACGTGCACACACACCCCATCTCAAAGGCGCGTGGTCTTCACGACTGAGAAGCTGTCATGCGTTTGGGCTACAGACAGTATTGTAAATATAGTAAGAATGAACTTACGAGTGTGTTGCTTTCAAATCAAATTCTAATGACCTTTGTGAAAGAGCCTCATAACATAATTCTTAAGATTATCTGGAAGAATAAATTGGAGAGAATACATTAGCAGTATTTTGAAAAAGAAAAGTGATGATGTAAGAGGGGAACTGCATTATGAGGCAGTGAAGATAAAAGTACAGATACTCTCAGACAAAAGCTGAGAGGACCCGTGCAAGCCACCCTGCACTATAAGAGTAATGAGAAGTATTTAGTCAAAAGCAAAGTGACACCAGTTAGAGACGTGCAATGATAGTGACAGATGAGGAGCCACAGGGAAGGTGAACATACGCATATGTGGACATATACTAATGTTTTAATAAAACAAAAAGAATAATGGCTCATGAATATATATGCACGGTTAATTGCATTACAGTAATAATAAAAATAGGACTGAAGTAAATGGAATTAATTTTATTCTAAGGTCATAACATTGTCTGGAGGGTGGTAGAAGAGTTAATTAATACTCCAAAAAATTTAAAATGCATGCTGTAAACAATAGTAATGAGAGAATAGTACAAATATAATTAACAAGTTGATATAGGATAAATAGAACAAAAATAATTTATTAGAAAATAAGGAGAGAGAAAAAACATAAAACAGGTTGAAGAAACAAAACAAGAAAATAAAGCAAGAAAACTAGTTAATAAATATAAACAGATTTATTCAATACAGTCAATATTTTTTAATTTTTTATTTTAAAGAGAATAAAAAATAGAAATTATACAGAATTTGAAAAACAAGATGATAGGAAATTGACAATGGTTATTATATTGCATATTGTTATCTTTAAAGAAGCTGTTCTGTTATGGTTTGTATCTGCAAGTCCCTCCAAATCCTCATGCAGTTACGGGGTGGCTTTTAGAGTTTATGACTGATCCATGATCCAGTGCTGGGATTATGGGTGTGAGAGCTATACCCGCCCTAGGGCACATAGTTTGTACATGTAAGGGAGAGAAAGGGGCTGTGGGCTGCCATTCCTCCTGCCATTCTCCTTTCTTGTGCTTGTTGCTTTGCTGTGTACCGCTACCATGAACTGTAGCCCTCTGCCATGTGCCACTGCCTCATAGTCAGCTGAGTATGGACTGAAACCTCCACAAACTGTGAGCTAAATAAACCTTTCCTTCCTTCATTTTGGGTATCGGGTATTTTGCCTCAGCAACAAGAAAAAAGTAACTGAGACATGTTCAGATACCAGATATAGGCATGAAAAAGTGATCAAGCAATATAAGCACTAACTCTTCCTTTCAATGAACTAATAGAAATTCATAGTACAATTATCTTAGCTATCTTGTTCAATACATTCAATATTAATGGAATAAATTTTCCAATTAAAAAACAAAACTTGTCAAAATGTGAAATAAATATACTAAACTGTAAAATCCTTAAAGAGGCATATAGTATTTTGAATATGAAGAGAAAAGATTGAAAGCTAAAAGATGTAATATATAAACCCTAAGCAAAATGAAATTAGTATGATGCTTACCAGTATAACTTTAAAGACAATGAGTATTACAAGTGAAAAAAGATATTTCAAAATGTTATAATTCAAAGGACCCAGAATTAAAACAATTATAATAAATTTGTATGCATCTCATAAACTATGCAAAATAGGTTTCTGTAAAACTAAAATGAGAAATGGGGGAATCCAGTTATGAGAAACTCCAACACATCAGTCAGTAACAGAAAGACTTTAAAGACAAAGCACAGTAACAACAACAACAAAAAGTGTAAGAATATAGAGCATATTGATATAATTAGCAATATCAACAAAATCATTGTCATCAACAGATAAAATACGACAACCAACAACTGCAGAGTACATTTTCAATATATATGAGAAATTATTGAACTTGAACACAGCTGAAGTCACAAAACATTTCTCAACAAAATTTGAAAGACAAAAATAGCCCTTAGTGCAATAAACTAGACAAGAACAGAAAGATCAGAAAATGCCCAAATGTTTGGAAATACACTTCCTACTCAATTCAGGGACCAAAGAAGACAGACAATGGATCAAGAATATTTTGAACTGAAGGAAAATATGAAATAATGCACGTTATTGTAAGATAAGGGTAAAGCTATGCAAAAGAGTAAAATTTATATCTTTAAAATGTTTCTGTTATCCATGCTCCAGGGTGTGCATCTATAATCCCAGCACTCTGGGCGGGGATGCTGAGGCAGGAATATCTTGAGTTTGAGCCCAGCCTGGGCAGCTTAGTGCCTCAGCTGGATTCTGTCTCAAAATAACACTGGAAATGCCATGATCCCAGTATTGAGGCATTAGAAATTCTGTGAAAAATGGAGCCAAAAGAAAACTGAAAAAGGGAAAGGAAACATCAGAATGGAAACTACAGAACAGAAATAAAGAAAAAAATAGAGAAAATAAAGTGCCAAATCAATTTTCTGGAAAAATTAATCAAATCAATAAACTTTTAGCAAGATGATGGGAGGAGGAAGAGTGAAGACATAAAATTACTATTGTCAGGAATTAGACAAGGGCATTACTATAGCTTTTATGAGATTAATAAGAAAATAGGAAGATATTATAAAGAACTTTCTATGAATAATTTTGGAAATGTAGAGAAAATGGACAAAGGGCTGGAAAATGACTTACCAGCAATAATACAAGGATAAATGGAAAATGTGAATACTTCTACAGTTATTAAAAGAAATGGGGTTGTTTGCTCATACCGTGCTCCTAAAGAAGCCCTGCTGCTCCCTCCTGGCCATGTCCTTGAGGTTCCTCTATTAATTTGGAAGATGGGGAAGAGAAAACATATAGAGGAGACTTTTATGGACCAGGCCTAGAAGTGACAAGGATCCCTTTGACCCATGTTCTTTTGCTGGAACTTGATTGTAAAACCCTGTCGACCTTGGAGGGAGCCTAGGAAATGACACTGGTAACTAATTCAAGGCTTCTCTGGTTTTTCCACACACCCAATCCCTTTTTCTTTGTATCTGAGTTGCTGGCGTCTTTTCCATCCCTCCCCTGCCTCCTAAGACAGGCTTTCAAGAATAGCACGTTCCGGGACTTCCGGGAAGATGGTGACCAGGTGAGCAGCAAAGGAGCGATCCTCCTTGATAAACACCACCAGCTCGAGACAGACTTGACGAGCGTGAATGCTGGGACCTCGGCTGGGAAGATCAAACTGAACGTGTTTCTCTGAGCTGCCGGGGGAGATGCGGTAGGGCGGCCCAAACTGCCGTGGCGAGACGCGGGAAAGCCCCAGACGCTGGGAGCCGGGGACGCTCCGCGCGGGTAGGGGGCTTGGCTGGGTCCGAGAGCCCTGGTGGCCACAGCTAGCTCAGTCCCTCCTGCCTCCCGAGCTGGCGCAGCTTTCCAGCGACTCCCGACAGAGATCGGCTTTTTAGCAGTGGCAACGCCCGGCACTCTCACATTTCGCGCGCATCGGGCAGGCTGCGCAGCCTAGGAGCAGAGCATCCCGCTCCCTCCCCCAGACCCGGAGAGCGCGAGGAAACAAGTGGCTGCGAGCGGCGGATCGCGAGCATAGCACAAAAAACTGGCACCTTGGAACCTTCCTGCCTGCAGGGACTCCGAAAACTGGTGAGCTATCTGCGCTCGCGACCAGATCACCGAGTGGGGGAGGAGATCCATTCCTATACCTCCAGGGAACCCTGGGAGGGCGGGGGAGTGGTCTCACACACCAAACCCAGGTCTCTCCTAGGGAGTAGCTAAATAACTTGTGTACAGCCTTTTAAGCAGAACTCTCAGCAGAAAGCTTAAGGGACATTCCCCCAAAGAAAAGTCATTGGAGCAGCCTCTGCAGCAGACCTTTGCCTGCTGAACTGCCTGGGGAATCTAATGCTCAATATTTTGAATCTGATACCCAAAAAAGGGAAGACAGAAGAACAAATCTCAGCAGAAAGCTTAAGGGACATTCTC
>PVLD010015397.1:0-48671 GCA_004027595.1 Dinomys branickii | reverse complement strand
CAACTGTCTGACTAAATTTGCATGTCTGTATATGGGTCCATACATCTACAATTCGAAGATATCAATGGATAAAGCAACAACTACTGTTGAGACCATATCACCTTGTCTATAGATTAGTTGTGATTGTACTATTTTCTATGATAATGGGTGTCTGTTTGTCAATATGTTTTTGTACTTTTATGTTTCTAAAATAAAATAACAAAAAACAAAAAAAAAACATTCCATATACAAACAAAATAAAAACCTGCAAATTAAAGAGGATAACCAAGATGTTATTATCCCCAGAGGATATGTGAAGAGTAAAATTTCACCAGGTAAACTATTAGAATTAGCAAATGTTGGTTGTATTTCTGTATAACAGCAATATAGCAACAATGAGCATTTAGAAAACAAAAACATTGACAATAAATTTTACCATACCATGAAGGAAACTTAAATACTTAGGCAGTAAAAGGGCAACTATGTGAACAACTTGTACATTAAAAAATGTAAAATATAACTAGTAGAAATTTAAAAATATCTAGAAAACAATGAGAGAAATCATGTCCATATAAAGCAAGGTTTATTACCATGATGAAGACAGCTTTTCTCAAAATTATCTCTCCATTAATCACAAACAATTAAAATTCCAGAAACTTTATTTTTGTCAAAATTGACATGTGGTTGTAATGTTTTAAGAAAGTACAATGTATTAGCCAATAACACTTAAAAAGTAAAAGATAAAAGTATAAAATTTCCACCGCCAAATGTCAAGACGAGTTACAGTGTGATGGTGTTGGTGCGGGGAGAGGTCAATTGAACCATGAAGGGCAATGAAGGGGCCACGAATATTCAGTCACCTGACTTAGGACAAAAGTACCACCACAGCGCAGTAAGTGACACATAACCTTTCTGATAGATAATGCTGGTCAAGATCCATCTCACACCCAACAAAAATAAGTAAGTAATTCCAAACAGAATACAGGTATACATGTAAAAGTTAAAAGAAAAACACTGATGAATATCTTTGGGTGCATAGGATTTCCTAAACTGGGTATTAATTTTGCTAATGAAAAGGAAGAAATTGACTTCATTTTAAAAGTTGACTTCAAAAACTTGAATCAATTAAAATAACACATTTTGTTCAATAAAATACAAGAGTGAAAAGCAAGTCTCAGGCTGAGAGAACCTTTCTTCAACACACAGAATCAAGAAAAGGCATATGCTGAATTACAAAATTCTTAAATAAGGTAAAATCAGACATCTAATTGGAAAAGAAAGTTCATAAAATATCTGAATTCCCCAAAACACACAAATCATAATGATTAGTCGTGGTGACAAAAAATGCAGATAGTATAAAAATGTAAACTATAAAAATGCAAAGACATAATGAGATATACTTACAAATATGGTTGAACTTTGAAATAATTAAGAAAGTTACTAGAAAAAATTAAGAAAGTTAAACTGGGCTAGGTAGTACACACCTATAATCACAGAATTTTGGGACATGAAGGCAGGAGGGTCAAAAGTTCAATCCCAGCCTGTGCAACTTGATGTCTTAGCATCAATTTTGAGATCTTGTCTCAAATTAAAAAGTAAAAACGGGGCTGGAGATATAGTTCTATGTGAAAGCCCTAGATTCCACTCCCAGTACTAAAAGAAATAATAATTTAAAAATTTAAATATACAAAGTTTTATCCAGGATGTGAAACATCTGGAATTCTCAGTAGTGCTGGTAGATGTACAAATTGGTACAACTACTTTGGATAGTACTACATCAATATTTCCTAATGCTGAATATTGCCAGACATAAAAATTTACCAAATCCACTTGGGATAAATTCCTTACAGTGTTATATCTACTGGGAAGAGTTTTGATGACAAAGTTCGTGTAAAACCTTCCTTGATTTGGGTAATACCTAGTGATATATTCATATTTAAAGTTTTACCAAGTGACAAAATATTGCCACTGACAGCTCTGAGGATGAACATTCTAGAGTTTCCAGTGGTAAACAACCCCCCGTGGCACACGTGCCATAGGGCTACCACTGCTGAGAGCATTATGCAGTCAGTAGTGCACTTTCCTTTAGAAATTGTGCTTCACTCAGAGTCATCATGAACAAGTCCTTATATGTACTCAATCCTTAAGAAATACTAAGAAAATGGTGGAGCTCTGCTATTACATTTCTCAGCAAGGTAAAATGATGATTCAATGTAACTGTCAGAAGAAAGGTGAGATGAAAACCACTTTCCTTGGTCCGTGTCACAGGTAAAAATGCAACATATTTTCTTGGCAAAGGACATTTAATTTTAAGTCAAAGTACTCAACTTTACAGCTTTTTATAAAGTTTTTTTATTTCAAAGAAAAAAGAATATAAACTCAAAAACACAAAAACAATAAGGAAATACACAAATTATGGGGAAGATAGTAGGGGATTGACAATGAATGCTGTTTTACATAATATCATCTTCATATTTGTTACTCAGTTATCTCAAAAACAATGAAGGAAATACACAATTATACAGAAGATAGGGGATTAACAATGGATGTTGTATGAAATAATGTTATCTTTGCATTTTTTACTGAGTTATAAATCAGTATAATGCATAAACGATAAAGGAAACAGAATTATAGAGCAGATATTAGGGAATTAAAAGTGGATGCTGTATTATGAAATGATGTCTTCACTATTGTAACTCAGTTATATAAATGATGGCATGTTCAATTAAACAGTTTTCTCCACCCTCATCTCCTTTGTTCTCCCACTAATCAATCATCTTCCCTCTGACGGTAACTGTACTTTTTTGTTTATTTACTCCCTCAGGCTCTCACATTGGGAAGGCACATGGCTGCTTCAAATTATGCTGAAACAAACATGGGTGCACTCAAATTACTATGGTACTAGGTGGAAAAGCACCCATCCTCAAAGACGGTACATAGGTAGGGAACCAAATACACTATGGTCATACCCAATTAATAAGCCCTCAAGGCCCTGAGGGGTCTAGTCCAGATCGCAGTTTTGCCCCTGCAGACTGCTGGGCCCCACCTCAATGAGGTGCTCCCAGGAGTCCAGCCAAGTCTATGGGGTCAACCTGGCAGACCACTGGGCTTTGCCCTTGTGAGGTGCTCCTGAGGACCTGGTTTGGTCCAAGGGGTTGTCCCCACAGACCTTGGGCTCCATCCCAACAAGATGCTCCCAGGTGCCTGGTTGAATACTTGCGGTCACCCCGAGCACCACCAGGCTCCACCCCAGTGAGGTGCTCCCAGGGACCCAGACCAGTTCACGGGGTTGCTCCCACCCTGACAGACCACCAGGCTGTGCTCCAACGAGACGCTCCTAGGTTCCTGGTTGAGTTCTTGGGGTCACCCTTGAGCACTGCCAGGCTCTGCCTCAGTGAGGCACTCTTGGGAAACCGGACCAGTTCGTGGGGTTGCCCCCAAAGACCACTGGGTTCTGCCCCAGTGAGATGCTCCCAAGGGCACGGTCGAGTTCTCAGGGCTGTCCCCAAGCACCACTGAGCTCCGCCCCAGCAATGCACTCCTGGGGACCCGATCCAGTCCACAGAGTCGTGCCCACAGACCGCCAGCCTCTACCCCAATGAGGCACTCCCAGACCCAGTTAGGTCCTAGGGGCTGACCCCGAGGACTGCCAGGCTCTGCCCCACCCCATGAGGTGCTCCCACTGGCCCCGTTGAGTATGAGAGTTCATCCCTGCAGACCTCCAAGCTCTGACCCAATATGGTGCTCCCAGGGGCCCGGTCCAAGACCTAAGGATCCCCATGTAGCCTGCAGGGAGCCCCCGACTTGATTCCCATTTCTAAACCTTCCTGTACCAGGGGACCCGCCTCTCTCCCTCTTGTCATTCTCGTGTTGTTGTAGTCCAGTGTCTGGGTGGTGATCCTCTGGGAGGATCCTTCTCTGCTGTTTTCCCGGTCGCCTTCCAGGCTGGGCTTTCTCTGCTCCAGTTTTGGCCCAGTTCTCAGAACTTCACTCTCCCCTGTTGCCAAATCAGGAGGCTTCTGTGAGCACGGGTTTCCGAAGCTGCAGCTGTGAGCACAGGAATGAGGGAGCGGGCCGAGGGTGTGTACGGAGTGGTGACTCCCTCTTCCTCCTCCTCCTCTTCCTCTAACTGTGCCATGGCGGCTGCCTGAGCTGTTTCTCAGGAAGGAGTCTTGTTTGCTCCTTCTGAATTCTCATTTCGAATCCTTTGATGCTGGGCATAAGTGGAGTGAGGTCTCCCTCACTCGTGCTCACGGAGGTAGTTCAGGGTGTGTACTAAATTTAGTTATTAGTTTTAGGAGACAATTGGAGGAGTTTCTCAGGTCTTAGAGTATGTTGTCATCTCTTGATCTCCAGGACTGTTGTTTTTGTATATCTTGTCTCTATGGGTTGATACAAAGTTCGCATTTACAAGCAGTATGGAGTCCCTCTCAGTGCTCATATTAGTAGCAAGCCTCTGCCTTCCAGTATGTTGTTGACCTGGTTACTCTTGCTGACTCGTGGCTGTTGCTTCTCTTCCAGGTCGTGTGCCTGGGGTCTTGGAGGGCCAGCATCGGAGGCGGTGGCAGAGGGAGAGGGATCCTGGGGCGGGGGTGGGACTGCGGGGCGTGGGGTGTCTCTGCTCACCCTGCACAGCAGAATTGTATGGCCCCTGCAGGTCCCACAGGGGCTCCGTGACCCCCACAGCATCAACTGCATGGTCTGTGGCAGCCTTGCCCATGCCCCGTGGTGGGACCGCCAACTTTACAGTTTAAATGAAACTGAAATTGCTTTTTAAAAGATGCAAATTACATAAGCACAGGCAAAAGTGAACATCTGTACAGTAACATACAGAAGATAGCTTGGGAGAAAAGCCATTAGCATAACATTATCATGTAGATAATACCACCAACTAATTAATGCTATTAATTAGCAAATAATTAAAATAATTATATTTATAATCATAATTATATTTATATTATATTAGGTTATATTCATCATTATTAATTGATAATTGATTTTTATCAACTAATTGATTACTCCAGGGCAGAGGCTGAAGATATCTTGGTTGCGGGAAACTTAGGATAAATCAGAGATCTGATTGGGCAGAAGAGAGCAAAGTTCAAATAAGAGGTAAGTGAAGTCCCAAGTGTTTTAAATTCATATCTAACTCTTTACATTAGTTAAATTTCTGAGGAGCTATACCCAATCAAGAACAACATAGTAAAAGCCTAAATATTAATATTGCTTATAAATGCCTAAAAATAAAATGGAAATGTATAAACTTTCGGTTTAAAAAGAAGATTGTGTATGTGAAGAAAATAATATTTCCTTATCCCTATATTTCTCATATATTTATGAAAGAAATAAAGGAGATATATATCTGATTCTATTACTGATAATTATTATCAGTCTATTTTCTTTTCTTCTTTTTTTGGTACTGGGACTTGAACTTGCCAGGCAGGCACTTGTGCCACTGAACTATTTTGCCAGCCCTGTCAGTCTATTTTCTGACAATTTAAAAAATATAGTTGAGATTACTGTCAACTAAAAACAGAGACAAGCTTTAGTTGAGACCCTTTCATGCTGTAAGTTCAGATATAAATAGAGGTGCTACGTGGTGAAAGTCAAGAAAACTCTACAGGAGTAGGCAGTGAAGAGAAGACAGTGTTACATTAAGATGGAGCTAATTTGTTGAGTAGAAGCCAAATTAGTTTCTGATAAAATTAAATATGCTTGTGTTCACATATTTTCAATGTTTCAATATTCAGCTCAAATAGAATCTCCTTGAGAAACCTCTTATTGCTCTTTATATTCCAGGTAGAAGTTACTTCCTCAGATTTCTTCAGTATGCTCAGATTTCTAACATGAATTCTTTAATTCTTTTTCATATTTTCTTTACCTTAAGGTATCAGCTTAAATGCCATTATTTAGAGTAACATCCTGAGCCTTTATGATGACTTTAATTCTTCAGCATATGCTCCTACAGCTCCCTAGACCAGTTGTGGAGAACCTTCTGGAGATGAGCACCCAAACTACAACCCCAAACCCATTTATTTATCTCAAAAGTGCTAGCACTGCAATTGAAACCGAATACTGAGATCTTAGTTGAGATTAAACACCTCAACATTACCACTTTTTGTCTTAAAAGAAAAACACAATAATACACGGCATAGATTTGGCACCACTGGTGTATCTGTGTGTTACCATTGGATTTATGTGTAAATATCTATTTCCTATCCCTTCCCAGCCAGCCAGTGAGCTCTAAGGGACAGGGTTGTGTCTACTTACAGCTTTGGTCCTAAGCCCACTGTCTGCATGCAGCAGGCGTTCACGGCTGTTTGAAGAGGGGAAGGAGAAAGGAAGGAACAAAAGGAGGGAGGCAGGGTGGAGAAAAGGGAAGAGACAAGGAGAGAGGAAAAGAGGGAAGGAGGTGGGGAGGTTCCTGAATGAAATCGCTCGCCTTGAGAGCGTGGATAGGCTTCTTGGGGGCCAGGCTGGGAATTACGGAGGAGAGGAAAACAGTCTTACTATCTGTAGATGGAAAAAAGTCAACCATGTAGTGAGCGTATGAAAATATGAACTGATCTAGTCCTCTCTCCCATTCAAAAAGAGCATGCATTGCAGCTGCTTCTTGAAGTCATTTACAGGATTTCCCTGCTGAATTTGGCAATTTTTCTCCCCCATATGTCTCAGTCTTCCTTTGTGCAAAGTGTTTGTTCTTTTCTGTCATAATAGGTCATTGATGTTTGCAAAGGTTAGCCGTGCTTTTTAAATTTTTCAAAATTTCAGTGTCTGGGATCTGATGTGCTGACTTGCATATCACTAGAGCTGGGCTGTGGAAAGGTCAGACCGAACAATAACTCCTGGGATTTCTAAGCCCACAGGCAAGGAGCCCAGGGAAGGAAGAGACATGGATTTCATTTTCCTAGTGGAAGCAACATCAATATTAATGTTTCTTTTTGTTTGTAAAATGGAGGATATAAAAGTGGTGAAAAAGAATTTTGCCAGTTGATCTTCAAGTGGGTAATTGGGAGGCTGGTAGGAATTTTCAAACATAATATAACAAAATTGAGAAACAAAAAAGTTCCTTTTCATTTGCACAGAGCCTCTGTTGAAGCTGAAATACTTGTGGGATACAAGGAATGAAAAATGTCAGCATGCGACTGGCCAGCCTAGCCTGGTTTATGGCTCCCACCTCGTGGCCATCATTACTGCCCAGTAAAAGAACCTCTTTGTCCCGGGAACATTACTTTTCAAAGACAAGAAACGTCTGCAAGCATCCTCTCACTTTGACATATAGGTCATGGCATTCAGAGCATAATGTGAAGGATCACCCAGTGCCAGTTCCTTGAATCTCTGGGAGCTCAAGCTGTTTCATACGGGTTCTGCTGAAACATTTTGCTCCTACCAGTTTCTTTCCTGAATGGAAAGTTGCACTGCAAGTGAAAAAGATCAGAACTGTCCAGAGGTTTGACATGTAAGTCCTGTTATTAAAAAAAAAAAAAGGACAAACAGGTAGAGGTTTGGGGAGATAACCAGAGTGGAAGGAGACTTGCATGACATGAGACAGCTGTGACATTTAAATGTTGTAGTCTAAAGCCCATATGAGCAACACGTATATGTGTTTTGAAACCCACAGTCCTCTAACGCCTAGCTGAAGTGATCTAGAGCCAACAAAGAGCACATTTCCTGGTGTTCTAATGGGCTGAGAAGTTTTCCAGGTGGAGAATAAAAATCATCTAGTTCCCGCCTGAGAAAAAGCCAAGACTGGTATGGGCATCTGCCTTTTGCAGAAGCCTCTCTGCATCGCAGCCTCAAGTCAGCCCTGAGAAGGACATTACCGTCCGGCACAGCTCAGGTGCATTGGGCCGATTTCCTACAGGGGAGGTGGCTGCAACTACACCTTTTTTTTTTTTTTTTTTTTTGAAACTTCACCTCAGCGACTTGTGCTTGTTAAAATCATTTGACTAAAGGGAGGCAGTCCCTCTTTCCCTAGACATGTGAGAGTCAAGTTAGATCTGGCCAGTCTTTTGGGTCCATTCTGGCTAAAATACACTGAAAATAAGGCAGGGACATTGTTCTGCATGACACCAACTCATGATGGAATAGCATGTGTACCCCAAGGTGGCATGCATATATGATATGTGGTAGAGGATGTGGTAATTTTTTAAAATTTTGTTTATTTAAAAGAGAAAAGAAAACAAAATAACAAAGATAAAAACAAAACACAAAAACCAATAAAAGTGATACAGAATTTCAAAACAAGATGATAGGAAATTAACAGTGGTTGTTACAGTACATATTGTTATCTTCAATGAAGTTGCTCAGATTACCAGATGTAAGAATGCAAGGTTGATCAAACAATTAAGAAGAATAAAAGATAATAAAAAATTACAAACAATACAGTTTCACTAATCAAGATGGTAGGAATTCAACAATGGTTGTTATATTGCATATTGTTGTCTTCAGATTAGTTGTTCAGATTACCAGATATAAGCATGCAAAATTGGGAAAAGAGAGATTTAGGCATTAACTGTTCATTTCAATAAACCAATAGACATATCAGCGGTTCAATTATCCCTGCTATAGAGGATGTAGTAATTATTAAAGCACAGAACTTCAAAATAAATTAAAACGCCAATAAAAATTAAAATGTAGTGTTAGGACAAAAAAGTAGATTCTAACAAGACCTGCTGGTGCAGGCCTATAATTCTAGCAGTTTGGGAAGTTGAGACAAGAGGATCACAAGTTCAATCCCTGCTAAGGCAAATTAGACCTTTGTGAAATCCTATCTCAAAACAAAATTTAAAATGGGCTTAAGAGGTAGCGTAGAGTGTAGTCCCCAGTACCAGAAAAAAGTGGATCTTAAACACAAACACTGAGCAGAAATGCATTTGTTTATATCTGAATTCCTTCAGGCAGATATTCTCTCTTTAGGCAGACTGAGCGGAAATGCCTAATCTTTACTAGAAAACAGAGGCGCAGGGCTTATATTCTATTTTCTTTCACAATTCTTAACATTAACAAACACCATGTACCAGCTGTTGCTCCAAAATATTTAACCTTCTTCTAACCCTAATAAGGTTTCCCTCCATTTACCAAGTTCATATGACTTGTAAGTGGCAGAGGGAATCTTCAAAATGAAGTGGTCTGTCTTCATAGCTTGCCCTAATAAGTTATATTATAGCTTGCTACTTTTCAATCTTACTTACCTGTACTCACATCATTGCAATCATTCTTGGAACTAGAATGTGCCTTCATATGTTTAAGTAAAGTTGTAAGTACTGAGATTCTTCAGGTCACCTGTAATTCTTTTTGCCCTAACTTTGAAAATCATTAACTTGTATGTCAGAGTCCTTTTGTGAAGAAGATGTTATCTATTTTCCAAGTTCAGATCTTTCAGACTTGGGAAGAGAGAAAAGTTAAATAAACAACATTTAAATGGAAATAGTGTTAAATGGATCCTGTGTGGAGGAGAATCTAAGTTGATAAGTTTAAAATGATAGAAAATGGTCTATGTTTAGATCAGTAAGTAGGGTAATTCCAGTACAGGAAAGTCTCCCAATTTAGTGGTTTCCATAGATGTATTGAGGATAAAGGAAAAAGACATTTGACTTACAGAAAGGATATTATTCTTATTGTAGTCACCCATAGGGTAAAGTCTGGGTTTTAGAAATGTGCTCCACCATCAAAACACTAGACTGAGTGACAGGGGTGTCTGGCCTGGGGTGGTGTGACTTACAGTTCTGTCCTTTAAAGAGCGGACAGTTCCATGTGAAAGAAACAGCACACTGCATGCTTTGTATAGACTTGCATCCTTCTTAATTTGTAAACCACCCTCCCCACTGACCTCATAGACTATTTCTTCTTAAATATCATCTTCATTTTCTCTTGGCCCCTCTCCTTTCAAACTTGGTGATCTTCTTAGGGCTTTTTCATTTGTTTTGTGTTGCTACAACAGAATACTCGTTGTTGAGTAATAGATAAAGAAAAGAAGCTTTGTTTCCTGTTTCTGGTGCCTGAAAAGTCCAAACAGAGTGTGTCACAGTCTGTTTGTGTCACACATAGCAGAGAAGCAGAGAAACCTGACCACTTGCAGAAAGGCCACATATACAAGCAAAGAAGTCAACAACTGGGCTGGGTGCCATTTGCTCCTGTATACCAGCTGACTCTCAGAAACTAGCCTATTCCTGTGAAAATTACACCCACTCCTTCCAAGTCACCTTCCACAGGGCCATACCACCAGCATCACCACCCCAACACGGTTCCCACGGAAAATAAGTCACTTCCAAAACATAACTAGGGCTTTTTTCCTATTTTTTTCTCTTCAGCTCTCTGGCTTTACTAGTGACCCACTAGGCAGCACCACTCCTGCTTCCATGAGACCCGGAGAGTCTATGCTCCTAACCCTGCATGCCCCATCTAGTTAAGTCCTGAGTATAAACAGCAGCAAGGCAGTAAGGAAGGGCCTAGAGGTAGGCTCATATATGCTCAGTGGTTCTAAATTTCTAAAGTTCTTGAAATGAGCAATGAAGATGTTACCCTCTCACACATCTATTCATTGTGAGTATTTAACGGAGATTGTCTAACTTCTCCACTGCAGGATAGTGCAAGACCATAGAATAAAACACTGGTAGGTTGGATGTAGTTGATAAGAAGCTTATCTTTGATCACCAGATTTATCTGGTTACTCTAGAAGCTTTTTAAAAAACTTATAAAATTTATTACCAAAGATTGCTAACAAATAAAAGAAAACTGCATGCCAGAGTTTATTTCTTCTAGTTACTGTGAAAAAAAAAATATTGTAAAACTCTTCAAATTTCAGAAATGCTAAATTTGGCTGTCTACTATCCCCCAACATATGAAGGCCTCAAATCAAAATATTTTTAAAATAGCTATTGAAAATTTTCTATTTACAGTTGATTTAGTAAGATTTAATTTCAACCAAATCTAACTTTGTAAACAGAATTAAGTGTTAAGTCCCTTTTTTAGCCTTAGAATTTTGTTTCTAACCAACAACATAAGCTACAGTTTTTACTAAGATAAAAAATAGAAACCTACCTATGTTGGTCTTGTGAACTGTTCTGCCTTCCATACATTTTTGGAAAGAAACAAATAGAAAAAATGTAGGTATAATATATAAAATGTTAAAATAGTTAGCACTAGAACTACTTTTCAACTTTGGAAAAAAATGAAGTTGCCAGTTTTTTAATGGCAAGAGTCTAAGATTTCTTAGATATTCTCAATAAAACCAATTTTTCTCTTAAGGAGAGTTGCTCATTGACAATATTATGTATCCTTGGACAGTTCCTGAATTTTTCCTTCAGATTTTTATGTCAATCTCTCTGATTTTTCTGAAATTTCACACTGGAATTTCTTTTCATTTGGGCTAGAAACTTTTACCCAATCTTAGATTTCATAACAATACCAAAAGACAAATTTTCAGAATTTGTTATTTAGTGTTATTTCCAGAATTTGATATTGAGTGCCTATACAACTAAATTTAACTGACTAATTATGGGCCATAGGAGGAAAATCACTGTATGATCTACCGTTCCCATTTCTACATTTTAAAAATGAATATATCCTGTGAGAGAGATTAAAAGTGAAAAAGATATTCAAACTTTGCTTCTTTCCTTGGTTTAGCTGGGCAAAGATTGGGCAAGTTAGCCAGTGGATCCTTACATCATTTTCTAAATAACATTCATGACTTCTGTCTCA
The DNA here is from genome assembly GCA_004027595.1 of Dinomys branickii. Classification (NCBI taxonomy): domain Eukaryota; kingdom Metazoa; phylum Chordata; class Mammalia; order Rodentia; family Dinomyidae; genus Dinomys; species Dinomys branickii. The sequence goes on along the minus strand of PVLD010015397.1, from coordinate 36,989 downwards.
AGATAGAATCTTAAGAGTTCATGACAGTGTGTGGCCATTGTACTTGAGGTGTGATCTGGGGATCTCTCCACATGGATCCCTGGGGCACTTTTTTCACACCCACAACCATGAGACTATTTTTATAGCATGAGTGAGCCATGCTTTCTCTTTTCCATTCTCATTTCCTTGTGATTATAACAGTGTAAAAAGTTAATCTGGTTTCAGATTGCATATTACACTTAACTTTTAAGAAAATACTCTCTGTAGATTCTTTACGTGTCCCAAGGAAAACCATGTACAATTATCTGAATGAACTATTAAAATAGCCTTTTTGTTTTGTTTTGGCAAATGCATTAGCTATCGATAAATATATGTTATTTCTGTTCACATATATAGTTATATAAAGCAAATGAAATGTTAAAAAGATTAGTTTAAGAAATTTGGAATACAGTAAATATCAGCACAGTTCACATGAACAAAATATCTTCAGTATCATCAATTTAGAGGAAAAAATAAAAATAATCCTGAACAAAATTTTAAAACCACTGACATATGTAGTGGTGATATATAATTTAACTTATCATCACATAATTATTAAGAAAATATAGAAAACCTGACCTAATATTTTATCATAGATTTTAAAAGAAGTGTCAATTAATTTCTTTCTTTCTGAAATCTTTCTATTATCTAATATTATATAATAGGTTTCTATTCTCAGATATGTCTTTAGTAAGTATACAAATTCAAATCAAGATATTATATATCAACATATATTATCTTGATTGTCTCTAATTACTTTATAAATACAACTCTGTGGTCTACTCTTATCATCATATTTGGATTCTTGGTACTGGATTTTTAAAAATATAAAACATTTTCAAAATATAAAACAATTGTTATATTTTTTAAAGAAATCCAGTGCAGAGAATCCAAATTAAATGAGCTGGATTGATAAAGTAATAGAAACAATTCAAAATAATACATATTTGTACATATGACATGTGGTAAATATCTCTGAGGGGTTAATAAGCTACAACTTCTAAACATGCCACGGGGCTGGGGATATAGCTCAGGGACACAGGGCATGCCTGGCAATGCAAGATTGATTCCCAGAACCATCTCTAAATTTTTATTTTTGGTAGAGAAGCTATCCACCATATCTTCTTAAAAGAGAGAACCTCATGTGGCAAATTTTGGGGGATAGGTAAAACAGAAGAGATAAGATTAAGACATTTTCTTTTTTTTTTTTTTTCTTATGCTTTAATTTCTAAGTAAGTTCTGAAAGAGCACCATATATTTTGAGACGTTCAAAACAGAGGAATTTTTTTTTATAGAACTACAAATGCACCTAGTAAAATCAGAAGTTCTGTGTGTCGTATAAAGTAAATGAATGAAAATTTACTGATATTCTGACATGAATATATTCTTGTTTCACATTTATACATTCAAACCTCTCTATCTCGTCACTATTTACGTAGTTAATTATGTGTTTATTTATGGTTTTTTGCACTGTGTGCAAGTCATATAAAAATTTGTAAGTAAAATATAGATCAAAATATGAGAGCAGAACATGTAAGTCTGGAGTAGTGATGAAAGGACACAGTGCTTGCTGGGTCCATAACTGCCCCGTGCCCTTTATCTGCATCGCTCTAACACCTCGGCAGTTAACACGGAGCATGCACATGCTTCTGGTACCACAAACACTATCTTGCTTTATTCTTACAAGTGACCTAACCACTGACTTAAATTATGCAGTGTGATTAAAATATACAGTGAAATTTTTAAGTGAAGAAACATTGTTGCGGCGCACTTAATCCTCCTCAAGTCTTCCCCCTCCTTTTGAACACACTTATCTGGTGGTGTGCTGAGCACTCAGAGGCAGTGCATCTGCTCCACAGGCAGCCCAGGGTGTGGGACATCTTTCTGGTGCCTTTCTCTACTCTTCCTAACCTCCTTCTGAAGCAGGTCAGGAAGTCCTCTTTCCTGAGTGTCTGCCCAAGCTATCGAAAATGTGGTGAATATTGGTGTTGCGTGCCATCCAGTGGGAAAGTGGGCCGGAGGAACATCCCCATTTGTCTTCATCTGCCTTGTTTATTGGGTCCTTCACTGTGTGCCTTCTGGCTCATCTGCAATGTCAACATAATCCTAAAAGGTAAATATTTTCAATTGTTTCAGGACACTGAGGCAGGTAGGGCAGTGTGACAAAGGTCACTCCTCAATGAGGACTCCTAGAACTGCTTCGGAATGACAAGGATAAAGGGACAAGTGTTCAAAGTGCAGGGTGAAGGATTATGCTGAAGAAAATCAATGGTAATGAGTGTTTTATATAATCATTTTGAAATCTGAGCATTCACCCTACTTTTTGACAATGCTGTGTATTCATATCTTGCAGCTGAGGAACAAAGCACGCTTTGAGGTTGCATAGTGGATGTGTGGTAGACTTGACCTCTTTGACACTAAAGCACTCCTGATGATCAAAATGCTCCTAGCAGAAGCCGGCTGGCATAGCGAGTTGTACCAAGTTCCTGACTTCAGGGAGCTCACAGTCTCACAAAGGGAACTAATCAGTAACTCAGATCAAAATTTGTCATACAATGTCCAAATTATAAATGACAGACTTTAGAAAGACAAAAAGTACACTAAACCTCCAATGCACATTTTGTTCTATTCGTCTACTCCTGGTGCACAGCACCAGCACTCATTAGATGACATGGCTATGGAGAAATACACACGTAGACATTTCAGTTTGGTCATTGTGAATGAACTCCATTTTCATGGGTAGGGAATGGGGAGATTGTTTCATTTGGACAATAAGTATCAGTGAAAATGCACAGCACCACTATGAATAAACACACGTCCGGTGGTGTTCCAAGTGCTTGTTTGTATTTCCTCATTCTCTATTTACAATTCAGAGATTTGACCCTTCATACCCTCTATAGACTCATAGGCTGAGGCTCACAACTTGCAGAATTTACCACAGCTAATAATCAGTTCACCACCCAGTGTGTCTGAACCTGGCATCTATATCCTTAGCCACAGTATAGGAATTGTTTAAAGAAAGTTGATTTTTCCTATGATCTCCTCGCTTTCTATTCACTTCCTAGGCTCCGCTCCCAGCTGCCCCTCTACCAAGTGCGATCTGGAAATGAACCACCCCAGGAATACAGTGCCCTCCCTTGCACATGGCGGAAGACTTTTTTCACATGTGTCTGCAGCATAGATCTCTGCTCCCCTGTTATTATGGAATTGAGGGTAGGAAAGCCTGGTGGTGGCAGGAGCCTCGCTGTTTCATAATTGGACAATGAACCAGTCACATCTTTAAAGGCACAAGATAGGCTTCCCTTCAACACCAGGCAAAAAGATCAAAGCCCAGGAACACAGTGTGGTGTTGTCTGGGGAAGCAGCAAGAAAGGCACCAGAAGGATGTCCCACACCCTGCGCTGCCTGTGGAGCAGATGCACTGCCTCTGAGTGCTCACCACACCACGTGAAAAATACTGCCCTGGCCCTTCCTGCGCATTTGCATGGAAACAAAGGCAGGGACTTCACTCGGAGCAGACAGGGCTCCTTTCTGCAGCTGCATGTGGCTTTTGCCCTGTGTGCCTGAACCTCAGCAGAGGGCAGAGAAGTATTTCCTATGTGCTGGAATGAACAGTAACAGCATAATTCTGTTTCGATCACTCTGAGGAGGGATGCATAATGATTGCTTTGCAAATCATTTGCAAATCTGGGATGGTATGGGGCAGTGATGAGAAATGCTCTGCTCTGTTAAGTGCTGCTCTGGCTCTGAATAAGAAAACAGAGTGGAAGGAGGGGTCTTCTCATGCCCCTAGGAGGGAATGTCATGGAGGAAGTGGGAGGCATGTGTGCTCTGCACATCACCCATGGGCAAACACCATTTTGTTTCTCCCTGTACATTCCTGTGTCTGATTTCTGTCTCAGACCCATTGTTTGAGATCAAGGAGCTGCGGAAGGGAGACTATAGTGAGTATTTTCCTCAAAGCCAAGTGAAGGAACTAGGGTATGAACACATCTCCCCTCAAAAAGCTACTAGATTTTATTAAAAAGTTACTTTGCCATGAATTCTACCCAGATAGAGAATTCCATAAAAGTGTGGGAAAGTGATACAAAAACGTCAATTAACCATAGTAGGAATAAATATATCATTTGTTAAATATGAAGAATTAGAAAATAAATCTGGAGCCTTAATAATTAAGAGTTGGTGAAAGAAGCAGCCCCCTGAAGGAAGGGATTTGCTCTTCAATTTTAATTTTTGAAAACATACTCTGAGTACACAGCAGTGCCCCTCACCCAGCCTTGCCCCAGAAGACTCTGTTCTATGCTGGACATATCTGCTAAGTAGGACTAGTCTAATTCTCCTCTGTACTGCTAGAGGCAGCAGAAATTACAGTCCAGCAGTGCTTAGGGTGATGAGGTTGCTTAGCTGAGTGAATCAACAGGAGGCTTGCACTGTGCTGGAAGTTTAGGGACAGCTTTGTATGGGGAGAAAGGTGGGGTAGTCATCAGCTATGAAGGGGACTGGGTTAGGGGTATCCAGACAGAGGGTCCAGCCTGTACAAAGGCCAGATGAGAAGGGTACAGGGGCTTTGCCCTGAAGACGCAGTTTGAGGAAAGGAGGAGCAAAGTGCAGATGACGAACAGGTCTAAAGGCAGGCAATCCAATGACTTGCCAGCAAGCGAAAGTTTGGGGCTCTGTCCTGGGAGCAGAGAAAAGTCCTGCGGAGGGCTGGAGAAAGCGGGAAGGGCGGGAGCTGGCGTGGATGGACCCATGTTTCCGGCGTGTGAAGATCACTGCGCTGAGAGCGGAGCCGATGACCGGGGACACAGCGCGGACAGCGCACAGCCTGGCTCTCCGAGCCCTCAGCCGGGCCTGGCTCTCGGGACATTCTGCATCGCCCTCCCCAAGTCTTTACTGTAATGCACGTGCATTCTCATAGAAGAGAAAAGGTAGCAGTGGTCTTGGTGCTCGGAATGAGTTTGAGGGTGGAGAGTGAACAGTGGGATGTTTCGTAACATATAGTACGTGGCAAATCACGTAGAATACCTTCCAGCCCTTACATGGACATTACATGACATATAATAGTACATATTCATTTATACGTGACCCCCAGGTATGACTGGTGATGAAGGAGTACACATAAAGTGGTTCAACAACATTCCCAGATTCCACTCAATTATTGGACAGGTTTGAGACTCACAATCAGATTTTTCAATAGATGCATTTTAAGTGCTTTTTCTATCACATCACAGCCTCAGAGGAGTGACTGACTCTTGCCATGAATTTCACCAGCTCCGCTCTTATGAATAACAATATGCAGGGTGTTACTTGATTGAAAATGACCCAAATAATCTCTCGAGAGGCATTCAGTGAGGCCCTGAATGTGGCTCACACACAGGACCTTGGTGGGGCTGTTCAAAACCCAGTGCCCCCTTCTAGGGCACTGCCTGGGCAAGATCTAGACTGTCGGGGTGAAAATGCACCTTGGGCCAGTGGACTATGTACCGCTCGAGTGAGGGAGGACCTCACAGGGCAGGCTGACTTGGTAGACATGGAGGGGGTGCAAGTATCCTTATCCTGGTCTGACTGGCAGGTAGGGTACATTTCCCTCTCCCAGAAACAAAGGTAATGAGGGCTTGATGGCCTCCTGGGGTCAACCTGCCTGGAAGAACACAGACTCCTCCAGGTGGCCCAAGGAGAGCGGAACCTGGCATATTCAGCGTTCCTGCGCAGGGGCTAAGGACACCGCTCTCCGACTTCAGTGTGTATAGTTAACCTCTGAAAGGCAAGAAGTTAAAACAAATATGGTTTTCAGTGTTTTACTGTGACCTATATGGCACTCTGATAATTCTGAAAATAAAAACCAAACATGCACACACATCTATGGGTGGTTTTCCTCTTTCTCTCTGACTTTAAGAATACAAATGATTCATTTTCTTGAAGAAAAGGCCTACTACCCAAAGAGCCTTCATTGGTGGAAAAGGTTAACTTTGCAAAATGTTATTGAAGAATTGAATAAAAAATTTCTACAAAAGAGAAAATTTACTCTGGTGGATGGAATCAGTAGGGCTGAAATTTTTAACCCAGCCTGGGCAACTTAGTAACTCAGCAAAACCCTACTCAAAATAAAAATTGGAAATGTCTGGTCTGGGGATGTAGCTCAGCGCAAAGGCTCTGGGTTCAATTCTTGGTACTACTCACAGAAAGTGAGTGAGAGAAAGAGAGAGAGAGAGACAGAGAATTTGTACCTGGTTATGCTATATGCTGTAGTCCTGCCTGTTTGTGGTATGTCTTCCACAAAAGTAATTCTGAAGGTATAGATCTGAGGCACAGATTGCAAGGAAGTTCCTAAGCATTGCAAGGAAGTTCTTACAAAGGTGAATCTAGGGTCCACTCCAGACTTACTGAAGCAGAATCCCAAAGTGAGGACCAAGAACATAGACTTACCTGCATCTCCTGCTGGTTCAGATGTGTACTCAAGTCAAATGACCACTGAAGTACTCAATTGTCTGATTGATTTTTCTTAAATATATTTCTATATTGCTTTGCATTACTTACAGGGAAAGGTCTGAACTCCTAGCAAGAAACACTCATGCAATTATAAGAGACTACTCATGTGTCCTTCTGTCTGGGCAATTCTAATCTTTTTGTTCACAATGTCTTTATTTCCTACATTTTTCTGGTAGTAAAGTTCTGCTTTGAGCTGACAGGAGCACATAGTACTCCCGTCACAAAGAAGACTGCTTTGAATTCAGTAATAAACAGTGCTACCAGGTGGCCTCATGCCGTATCTCCATTACATTGTTATTATTTTAGTAATTTTTAGAGGCTTTCTTTTCAGTACTTGAGCCCTTTTGAGGGCAAAGAGAGCATGCTTTATGAGTTATTGCATCACCAAAATCTCTCACTCTCCTCAAAACACATAAGTAAATAGTACATGGCTATGTAAATCAAATCAAAGAGCAGCACAATACACCAGAGATGGAAGTAGATGGCTTATGTTTCTGTGTATATTTTATGAACTCTAATATAATTACTGAAGGTTTTATTTTTATCATGAAGTATAATCTCTATCCGTTTTCTTCGAGTTTTTGAATTCTTTTATATTCCCACTTCAAAAAAGAAAAGAAAAACCTCTTCTTTCTAAGCAGGGCGCAGGTTTGCCAATGACACAGAGGGATGTGATAGCACCCTATAGAGTTGTTATTTTTCTAAAATAATCAGATGCATTTCCAGTTATCAGATGCTTATTTTTCATCCTCTTTTCCCCACTGTCAATGTTTAATTATCCCTGCAATTTTCTACCACTGAATTTCAGGGATGGGAAGGGCAGGTGCTGCCTGGAACAAAGGCTCCTTTGTCAGCTTTAGGTCTTAAATTCTTTAGACTGTAAGTGACATTAGCAGGAGAACTGTTTTTTGCATCTCCCGGAAGTGCCCAGCACACACTGTGCAGCTAATCCTCATCTCATGGGTAACTGAATGAGTGGGTGCCTCATTCAGAAAAACAGAAGCCTCCGTTGAAGTTGTGTCTGTTGCTACCCAGCAGTGCCAGCTATCACCAGAGAGGCAGCTGTTTATATTTTATGAACTCTAATATAAACAGAGGCAAATCACACCGAGAACCAAAAGAAGTCTTATGGTCATGGAGAAAAATTGCTCAGCTCTCCCTTTAGGAAGGAACTTCCCAATCATTCACCAAGAGATCAGTTAGCCGAGGGCTTCCTGCTGCCTTTGGTGCTGCTTGCCCTTTCGAACACCAGCGCACCTCCTAGGTGGGCATATCACAGGGCTGTGCAGGTCAGATTATTTAAGCCCCAGGATCTAAAAATTAATCATTCCTCAGAGGTTCTGTTGGGTTGGCATAGCCTGAGTCAGACCCTCTCTACAGTCTTTCCTTCCATCTTTTATTTTCACTTCTACCATCTGAAGGTGTCACCTTCCTTGTCCAGTCCTGACCCGTTTGCACCGAACTTGGGTTACAGTGAAATAGAGAACTCTTACATTATTTTGGCATCTGCCTTCCAAAGGTACATAATTATGTTATTTGCTGTGAGGCCATAGAAATCTTCCTTCTCTCATACTCTCATTTGGCTTCATGGAGCAAAAGTGACAGAACATGGATGTATTATGTGTTAACTGAGTCAACTTAGTAGATAAAAGTAGTTTATTTTTAATATAAGACTGAATTAATCAGATTTATTGTGAGAGTAAGGCCCAAAAGACAAAGGTGGAATATTTGGAAAATCTAAATTTTGGTCTAGAAGGAGCCATGTGTAAATCCGGAAGATTTACATGTGTAAATCCAGAGGAGGTGTGGCTGCTGAAGAGAAAAGGTACCATTAAAAAGCAACCAAGTACTTTGTGCAGAGACAAGAAGAAATATGCCTTTCAGGAATCAGCAAGGAATCAACCAGAGCCCACCCAGTACAGGCTCAATGGCAGGAAAGTGCTAACCACTCCTTTCAGAAGAGAGTCCCCAAGACCCCTGCTGGAGGAGGCCTCCTGTGGAATTGGTTCCCCAGAGTTCACTTCACTGTGCTCAGCCCTCCAGGTCCTCAGAGGCTGCTGTAGCCATGGCCAAGGGGCCTTGGCAACTGCTTCCACTCACAGCAGACCTTGGGGTCAAGTGCATGATACTAATTTTACTCACACGCAGGCCGGGAGGCCAGGTGGCCTGGTAAGAGACTTCTGAATGGGCAGGTACAAAGCTTTGGGAAAGAAGCTAAAAGTATATCCAGACCCCAGGAAGTCAGAGAGGTCAAGAATGTCAGAAGTCAGCCAAGGGAAGTTTCAGGCCATGGATAGAAGACTTGTGGGCAACAATTAGCCAGGGACATTGGGTTAGGGCCACCTGTGTGTTTGGAACTAACATTTCATTACTGCATACCTCAGATGTCTTCCATACTTAATTTCAGCCTCATTTTGATCCAGTTCTTCTACATCTTCCTACCCATTTACTCCTCCAGCTTAGAATGGGAGTGTACAATTTGTCACTGTAAATTGGGATTGTGTAATTTGTTTTTTTGGGGGGGATTTTATTGAGGTTTACAGCTGAGTTGGCCTTGAGTTTCAGAAAAGAATTGGACTTTTGAGAAATGTTGAGTCTTTAGGCAAGGAATTATTACATATCTGGTTGTATAAGGGATAGTTGTATTATGTTAGGCAGAATCATGAACTTGCTGTTGCCTTCACTTGGAGATTAAGAATGGTTTAAGGAGATGTGTTGAAATAGCAAGTGGAAAAGGACTGTGGTGTGGGAGATGGGGTGAACTTTCAAAGGTAAGTAGACTGAATAGATTTGGGATCCACCATGGGGATTCTTGGAGCATACTTCTGGGTGTATTGGACGGGCCACGAAGGGGTGGCACTGGGGTTTGTGTCCTTTAACTCATTCACTTATTCCTTCCACTCTGGCACTTTTGCTCTGTTCTGTTTCTCAGCCACCATGAACTAATGATCTTTGGTCTGCGATGTCCTTTTACCATGATGGTTCTGTCTTAGATACAGCTGGAAAGCACAGCTGAAGCACAGCAGAATTCTCAATACAAACCACTGAGTCAAGAAGAGATCGGAGTGAAGTATTTCAAGTCTTGAAAGAAAATAACTTCCAACCCAGATTGATGTACCTGCAAAAACATCTTTCACAGTTAATGGACAAATAAGATATTTTCAAAACAAAGAGCAGCTAGGGAAATTCATGACCATAAAAGCAACCTACAAAGAGTAATGAAAGACATTCTATACAAAGATAAAAATGAATACAATTCCAAGAACAACAATGGAAAGAAACCACAAAGCAATAAAATGGAGGGGAAAAGCAAGGAAGCAACACATGAAAATAACATGCAAAGTTAAGCAAATACATACCAGTTACAAGCATAAATGTAAATGACCTCAATTCACCAATCAAAAGAAACAGACTGCCAGAATATATTAAGAAGCAATATCTTGTATATACTGTATACAAGAAACATATCTAGCTCAAAAAGAAATTTATACACTTAAAGTCAAAGGTTGGAAAACAATCCTCCTTGCAACAGGAACAAACAAGAAAACAGAGGCAGTTTTTGCAGACAGTGTGAACTTCAAACCAAGAAGAAGTAAAGAAAGTCTCTGTATATGCATTAGGGGAACCATAAATATATGTGCACTAAATACAGGACTCCCCAATTGTGTAAGACAAATTTTAATAGACATGAAAAATTACATAAGCAATAACACAATTGTAAAGGAGGAACTTAATACCATATTGTCTCAAATTGATAGATCAAATAGACAAAAAAATCAGCAAAGAAATATCAGAACTAAACAAACGTGAAAAAATGGACTTACTAGATGTTTACAGAATGTTCACCCAACAACATCACAATAAATATTCTTCTCAGCTGCACATGACATTCTCTAAAATGAACCACATACTAGCCCACAGAACATGCTTAAGGAAATGCAAAGGACTTGAAATTATCCCAAGCATATTATCAGATCATAGTACAATGAAGTTGGAAATTAATGGCAAAAGACATTGCAAAAACTCCATAAAAATATGGAAATAAAATAACACCCTCCTGAAAAATGTTGATTACAGATTGAATTATAGAAGAAATGAAACATTGTCTAAAATTAAACAAAAAGGCAGATAAAACATATTGGAACTGGTGGGACACAATGAAAGCAGTTAAAGAGGGAAATTTATAGTGGTAAATTTTCATATCAAGAGATTAGAATGAGCACAAATAAACAACCTAATGTTTCAATTCAAGGTACAAGAAAAAAAAGAGCAAGATGAGGTCAAAACCCATACAAGGGAGGGAAGCATAAAGATCAAAGTAGAAATTAATGCAATGGAAACTAAGAAAACAACACAAAGAATGAATGAATTAAAGAATTGGTTTTTTGAAAGCATAAACAAAATTGATAAATCCTTAGCCAACATTATCATAAAAGGAAAGCAGAGACTCAAATTCATGAATTGAGGAATGAAAAGCGTGAAATTTCTACTGATCTTGTAGAAATTTAGAGGATCATCAATATCTACTTTAAAAATCTTACTCTCATAGGGTGGAAAACACAGAAGAAATGGACAGATTCCTAGATGCATATGAATTACCAAAGCTGAATCAAGAAAATATAAAAATTCTGAATAATCCAATATGAGTCAATGAAATTGAAAATGTAATTAAATACTCACCAGCAAGGATTAACCCAGATCCTGATGTAGTCACTGCTGAATTTTACAAGAAATTTAGAGATTTAATGTCAATACTTCAACTTTTTAATGAAATTGAAAGGGAAGCTATAAGTTCTAAGTCATTCCTAGAAGCAAGTATTACCCTGATACCAAAACCAGAGAAAAATCAAACCAAGAAAGAGAACTACAAGCCAGTATCCCTAATGAACATAGATGAAAACAAATCCTCAATAAGATACTAACAAATAGAATGAAGGAAATCATCAAGAAGATTATATACCATGACCAACTGGGATTCATCCCAGAAATGCAAGGATGCTTCAACATATGCAAATCAATAACTATAATACACCATGTCAACAGATTCAAAGACAAAAATCACATGATCATGTTAATAGATGAAGCAAAAGCTTTTGACAAAGTACAACATTCATTCATGATAAAACTCCAACAGAAATTCAGAATAGATGGTCTCTACCTTAACCTGATAAAAGCCATCTATGTCAAACCAATGGCCAACATCATACTAAATGGACAAAAACTGAAAGCAGTCCTCCTAAATCACAAACAATGCAAGGATGCCCATGATCACTACTACTATTCAAAATAGTTCTTCAAACATTAACCAGAGCAAATAGACAAGAGAGACTAATAAAAGGAATAAGGATAGGAAAGGAGTATGTTAATTATTATTATTCACAGAGGACATGATACTCTACATAGAAGACCACAACAACTGCATCAATAGATATTTAATAACCAAAATCAGTGGTTTAGCCGCATATAGAGTCAACAGTCAAAAAATAATGGCATTCCTGTACACAAACAACAACTTACTCAGAGAGAAATTAGGAAAACTGTACCTTTCAAAATAGCATCCAAAATATTGAATTACTTAGGAATCAATCTACCAAAGGAAGTATATATATATTACAGTATTCTGAAAAAGGACATTGAAGAAGAAGACATCAAAAAATGCAAAGATATGCATTGCTCATGGAGAGGAAGAACCAACATTGTGAAAATGGCCATACTCTCAAAATTATTATATAGTTTCAATGCAACCCCAATTAAAATACCATTAGTATATCTCAAAGAACTAGAGAAAAACATTCTTAAAATTAATTTGGAACCATAAGGGATCTGAAGCAGCAAAAACAATCCTGGGCAACAAAGGCAAGTCAAGGGGCTTCACAATCCCTGACTTTAAATTATACTATAAAGCTATTGTGATAAAATCAGCATGGTACAGACAAGAAAAACTGAGAATCAATGGAACAGATTTAAAAATGCAGATATAACTACAAACATACTCATTATCTTTTACAAATGGTCCAAACATGTCCCCTGGAAGAAAGATAGCCTCTTTAATAAATGGTGTTCAAAAAAGTGGCTTTCTGCATGCCAAAGACTAAAACTAGAATGACATATATCACCATGCTCTAAACTAAAGTCAAAATGGATCAACATTCTAAATACTAAAACAGAAACACTAAATCTACTGGAAGAAAAAGTGGATATAAATCTTAGAGACATAGGTGTAATTAGAGAGTTCATGAACAAAACTCAGACTGCATGTGAAATGCTTCAAAGAATCAATGACTGTAATTTAATCTTATTAAAAAAAAACTTTAGGATAACAAAAGAAATCACTAACAGAGTGAGAAAACAGCCCACAGAATAGGAAAAACGTTTATCTAATTGTTCCTCAGACCAAGGATTTGTACCTAGAACATATAAAGAATAGAAAAAAAAATCACACTCTCAAATTGAAAGACCCTATCCAAAAATGGGCATGTGAGATTAATACACACTTCTCAAATGAAGAAATACAAATAGAAAGTCAATGTATGAAAAAATGTTCAATGTTATTCATCATTGAAGAGATGCAAATTAAAACAACACTGAGATTCTATCTCACTCCAGAAACAATGGCTATTTTCAAGAAATCAACCAATAACAAATGCTAGAGGAGCTGAGGGAAAAAAAGAACTCTTCTCCACTCTCTGTGGGACTGTAGACTGGTACAACTACTGTGGAGATCAGTGTGGAGATTCCTCAAAAAAATTAGGATTAAAGGTCCCACTCAACCTAGCTATTCCCCTTCTGTGTATTTTCCCAGAAGAATTAAAAGCATCATACTTCAGCAACATATATGCACCCATGTTTATACCAGCACAATCTGTCATAGCTAAATCTTGGAAACAACTGAAGTGCCCATCAGCTGAGGAATGGATAAAAAAAAAATGTATTTGTATACAAGGAATACTATTCAGCTATAAGGAAGGGTAAACTCAAGATTTCTATAGGTAAATGGATGCAACTAAAAACCATACTCATAAATGAAATAAATCAGACTCACATGTGTAAACATCTTACTGTCTCCCCAGTGTGAAAAACTAAAGGAGTGAATAAGATCCAAAACTGATGTAGGTCTTGTGAAAGGGAAAGAAACTGCTTAAAAGGAAAGCACTGATATGGGGGAAAGAAGAAAAGAAGGTGGGGTAAAGAAAAAATATATACACACACAGAAAGTAGCTAAGATAGTTATACTACTAATTTCTTTTTATTCATTGAAAAGAAGTTTTGCTTATATAGTTTGATCGGTCTTGCAGGTCTATATCTTGTAATCTGAGCAACTACTTCAAAGATAACAATATACAATATAGTAACCATGTTAATTTCCTATTAATTTGTTTTGAAATTCTGCAAATGTCATAAAAAAAACTCTTCACAGAAGTAATGGCAGAAAACTTCCCAAACATGGCATGGATAAAGAAATTGACATACACATAAGTGAGGCATATATAATTCCAAAAAAAGCATGACGAAAATAAATCTACAGCAAGGGATATAATAATAAGGATTCCAGATATTTATCATAAGAACAGAATACTAAAATTGAGAAAAGAAAGAAATCACCTATAAGGGAAAGCACATCAGAATCAGAGAAGACTTCTCAACACAAACTCTGAAATCAAGGAGAGCTTGGAGTGAGGTATTTCAAGCCCTAAAAGAATCTCCAACCAAGATTTGTGTATCCCTCATAACTATCTTTTAAAATCAATAGAAAAATAAAATACTTCCATGACAAAGAATGACTGAAGAAATTCATGACCACCAACCAGCCCTGCAAAATGCTCTGAAGAATATTAAAAAGAGATAATAAATACCACAATTCCAAGAATACCAAGAGGAAGAAGTCACTAGACAGGGAACACAATTAAACAGAGGGGCAAGACAGAGAAACAACAATAGGAAAATAATATGAGAAGGATAAGCCAACACACGTCAGTTATAACCATCAATGTAAATGGTCTCAATTCACTATCAAAAGCAATGGACTGGCAGAATGAATCAAGAAATCAGATTCAACAATATATGGCATACAAGTAACACATTTAATGCAGAAAGAAATTCATAGACTATAAGTCAAAAGATGGAAAATAATACTCCTTATGACAAGAACCCAGAAAAAGCAGGAGTAGCAATTCTATTTGCAGACAATTTGAACTTCAAGGCATTGCTGATCAAAAGAGACAAACAAGGTCATCAGATAATTATTAAGAGAAAACTCGATGAAAAAGAAATAACAAATATAAATATACATGTACCAAAATAAGTGCAACTGACTACATACAAAATACTGGTGGACCTGAAAAAAATCATATAAGCACTAAAATAATGGTAATACGTGACCTTAATAACCCACTGTAACAGATAAATTTAGAAGAAAAATGATAAAAGAAATGTAGAACTGACTCAAACATGTGAACAAATGGATTTAGTAGATGTCTACAGATTGCTCCACCCCACATCAAAATATACATTGTTCACAGCTGCACATGGCATATTCTTCAAAATATATCATATATGAGCACAGAGAACATAGTTGAGTAAAGGCAAAGGAATTGAAATTGTCCCATGCATATTGTCTGACTAGTGCCATGAAAATGGAAATCAATGGCAAAAGAAACCACAAACAGTACATAAACACATGGAAATTAAATAACACCTTCCTGAACAACCAATGCATCACAGGGGAAATTAAATAGTATTTATGATTATATGATAATACTGGTACAACATGCCGGAACTAATGGTACAAAATGAAAATAATCTTAAGAGGAAAATTCATAGTAGTAAATTCTCACATCAGGAAAAGAGAACAGGCTCAAATAAACAATTTAATATTGAACCTCAAACTTCTAGAAAAAAAAACCAAATCCAGTGCTCATTCAAGGTAAGAAATTATAAAGATAAGAATAGGAATTAGTGCAATTGAGATTAAGAAAATAATACAAAGGATCAATAAATTGAAGAGTTTGTTGCTTGAAATATTAATTAAAATTGATAAACCCTGAGCACACCTTATCAAAAAGAGGAAAGAAAAGACTCAAACTGATGCAATTAGGAATGGAAAGGATGAAATAATGATGGACCCTGTGGAAATCCAGAAGATCATCTATATCTACTTCCAGAATCTGCTCTAAAAGATGGAAAACACAGAAAAAAGGGACAGATCCCTAGACACTTATGAACTGCTCAAACTGAATCAAGATGATATAAAATCTCTAAATAATCTAATATTAGTCAATAAACTGAAATTAAAACTTATCATCTAAGAAAATCCCAGGTTTGGATGGATTCACTGCTTAATTGTACAAGAAATTTAGAGAGGATCTAATGCCACGATTTCTCAAACTCTTTCATGAAATTAAAGGGAGACAATATTCCCAAAATCATTTCTGGAATTAAGAATTTCCCTGACACCACAACCATATAAGGACTGAAACAAAAAATAAAACTACAGGCCAAGCTCCCTAAGGAACATAGATGAAAAAATCTTCAATAACAGGCTGGCAAACAGAATGCAGCACATCATCAAGAAGACTATATACCATGACCATGTGGAATTCATCTGAGGGATGCAGAGATGGTTCAACATAACCAAATCAATAAATGTAGTACACCATATTAACAGAGCCAAAACAATAATCACACGATCATCTCAATAGCTGCAGAAAAAGCTTTTGACAAAGTACAACATCCATTAATGATAAAAACTCTACAGAAAATTGGAATAGAGTGTCCTTACCTCAATCTGATAAAAGCCACCTATGTAGAACCAACAGCCAACATCATACTAAGTGGTCAGGAACTGAAAGTTTCCATTCTAAATCAGGAAAAAGACAAGAATATCCACCATTCATTCCCATTTAATATAGTTCTGGAAACATTAACCAGAGCAATTAGACAAGAGAAAGAAATAAAAGGAATAAGCATGGGAAAGGAAGATGTTATATTATCATTATTTGAAGATGACATGATATTCTAAATAGATCCCCAAAAATCCACCAAAAGACTTTTAGATTTAATAACCAAATTCAGTAGCACACCTGTATACAAAGTCAATACTCAAAAATCAATATCATTCCTGTACACAAACAACAAACTCACTGAGAGAGAAATTAGGGGAACCATGCCTTTCACAATAGCATCCAAACAAATTGAAATAATTAGGAAGTAATCTAAGAAAAGAAATAAAACATCTATACAGTGAAAATTACAGTACTCTGAAAAAAAAGATGAAAGAGGATATGAAAAAATGGAAAGACATGCCTTGCTCTTGGGTAAGAAGAACCAGCATAGTGAAAATGGCCATACTTCCAAAATTATTACACTGATTTAATGCAATCTTGATCAAAATACCAATAGTATACCTCACAGAAATAGAGAAAGCATTCTTATAATTCATTTAGAAGCAAAAGAGACCAAGAATAATGAAAGCAATTCTGGGCAACAAAGGTAAAACAGGGGCATCACAATCCCCTACTTGAATTACACTACAGAACTACTGTGATAAAATCAGCATGGTGCAGGCAAACAAACAAACAAACAAACAAACAAACAAAAACCAGACATGAGAATCAATAGAACAGATTAGGTGGCACAGAAACAACTACAAACACACTCAGCCACCCTGTCTTTGATAAGGAGCCAAACGCCATCACTGGAAAAAAGGATACACTCTTTAATAAATGGTTCTGGGAAAACTGGCTTTCGACATACCAAAGACTGAAACTAGATCCATGTCTATTACCATGCACCAAACTAAAATCAAAATGGATCAAATATCCAAATATTAAAAATACTAAATCTGCTGGGAAAGGGAATAGGTAGAACCCTTGAAGATATAGGTTTAGGCAAAGATTTCATGAACAAACCACAGATCACACAAGAAATAATACTACAAAGAATCAACAACTGGGATCTCACTTTATTAAAAAATTTTTGTACAGCAAAAAAATCACCAACGGTGTGAACAGATGCTTCAGAGTTGGAAAAAAATCTTAGCTAGTTGTTCTTCAGACAAAGTACATTAGTCTAGAGGGATATCTAGAACATATAAAGACCTGAAAAACCAGACCCCCAAATTTAGTGGCCCAGTTAAAAGATGGGCATCTGAAATAGACACTTCTCAGAAGAACAAAAGTCAAATAAATATATGACAAAATGTTCAACATCACTGATCATTAGAGAGATGCAAATTAAAACAATGCAGAGATTCTCTCTCATTTCTGAAAGAATGGCTATCATCAAGAAATCATGTGCTGGAGGGGCTGCAGGGAAAAAGGAACTCTTCCTTACTATTGGTGAGAGTTAGGGAAATAAATATGGTGATTCCTACAAAACTAGGACTACATGTCCCATTTGACACAGCTATTGCCCTTCTTGGTATCTTCCCAAAAGCATCCTTTAAAATTGTTCAATTTAAAATTTAATTGGCAACTTATAATTGTATTTGGCTATGGGGGACAGTGTGATTAGTTGGGACTCTTAAAAGTGTGCTTGGATAGATCTTTACGGAAGGGGAGGCATGCTGCAGTGAAAATTGTGGGCCCTTTTCCTTTCTATGTGTCCTCTGGAGGGCTTCCTACATCTTGAGAGATGAACGAAGCCACAGATGTTAAGCACGGGTGGGCAGCACTACACCGCGCTTGCTTTGGGTGGCTGGTGTCTATTGCCGTCTCCCCATTTCTCAGGGAGCCTGTACTTCAAACAGACACACCCTACTGGACTGATGAGATGAGGAGTGAAGGAATAAGTCATCATATAAAATTTGATGATCCTGAAGCATTTGCACGGGTGATTAATCCTCATTCTAAGCAACAGGTCTCAACTTTTGCCAGTTATTTGAGGCCTACTGAAGCCCTGGTTCCTTTCCCTAGAATGTGCTTCATGTATTTCAAATTTTATAATCTATCCAGAGAGATTTTAGTTGTGAAAGACTAGCCACAGCTAGTTTCTCTCTTCTTCATGCGAGTTCACTGTAGAGAGAGAAAGGGACCTGAGGTTACACGTCCATAAGGAACTTAGAAGGTACGAGCGTTACATAACTCATTGCATGGATTAGGAAATAAAGATAGTCTGTGAACTAAAAATAAAAGAAAGGTGATGATTAAATTGTGAAAAGTCTGCCAGGAGGTGAGCAGGAAAAATCTAGTTTTGAAATAGGGTTGCATTACATCTCTGCTACTGCTTCACTGAGTTAGCTTTCACGCATACTTTTGATTAAGTAAAGCTAATCTGATAATATAAAATAAACCAAACGAAAGTAATGTCACAGAGCTATTTGAATCACTTAAGTAACATCTTTCTTAAGTTATTTAAAACATTTTCCCAAAAGAGTGTTGCAATTGATCACTTAAGAGAGATTTTGGTATTTTTACATTACTGTATGAAGTTGGTAAATTTTAGAAAACCTGGAGTTAGCAAATTTTTGTTTCAAATTTAAAAGAGTACATACTGAAGTTTTTTTTTCAAAACTGCCAACACATAATTTACTATTGTTTAACATTTCCGCCTCTGTGATGAAATGAGTGTGCAAGGGAGGAGCTGAAAGTGGGAAAGGTCATGGGAATGTTGAATCCATCTCCTTACCAAATTACATCCATGCCTTTAAAAGCCTTGCTCCAACATGGATTGCATTTCCTCTGAGCTACAGAGAAAAAAAATAAACAAACAGAGGTATTTTTCAAAGAAAAGAAAATAATTGCCAGACGGTACACATTTAATCATAGCACAATAAAACAAGTTAATTTGCATTAAGTAAAAAACACATTTTAGTGATTAAAAAAGTCAAACTTGGGAAATCTTCCAAAGTTTCGCTCCACTGAAGTTTAAATTGTGCAAACACACCCAGTGATTATCACCAATGAGAACCACGGCAGATCCCCAGCACCAAGGAGAAGACATTTTAGCATCAACCAGTTCTAAGCTATTTCACAAAATCAGACACTAGTTTACAAAAAGCACTGTATGAACAGGGCTGGTTCTTCTCATCCTCAGGTCTTCTCTGCTTTGCCCGTCAGATTCACCGAAACAAGTAGGGGACATACAAGCTTCTGCTTGCCTCATCAGAGACAGGTGAACTCCGCTTCTCAAAGCCATCAAACTCCTCAAAGTAGTTTACCAAACTCATTGACTGAAAAGTCTTTATCAACTTTAAAATACTCAGTAAAGCTACCCCTCTGAGCCTTAGCCAACTCCCTCACTTAGATGAGAAATGTCTTCCATGCCACTTTGTGGTCCGTTACATCTTATCTTGTCATCATAATGAGAGTCCTTTATGAGGCTAAGTAAAGACTCTAATTCATAGTCACCATAGTGAAATACATGGACCATGCATCCTAGGACATATCTATATAAGATGAGAAAACACAATATATAAATCCCCCAAATCATAATATTTTAGTAAAAGTTTCCCCAAATTAAGTTCAAATACTATTATCATTGTTAGTATTATTTCTAAGTTAGGTACACTGTGCTACTTCTGGCTTTATTTGGTCATTATTGTTGACAGAAATTTTAAAACATAAGTCATATTGGTGACTTACATAAAAATCTGATGTGACTGATCAACCTATTAATTTACCTAATCTAATATTTTTTCTGCAGCTATTTTTTCCTTTTGTCATAAATGTATTATGTGCTTAGGACTTGAAATTCTCCCTCTTTTATCGAAGAAAAGTCTAGAGACCAGAAAGGTTAAATGAACTCTCCGATGTTATACTTTTAATTACTAGAACAGCCAAGACCAGGCCCAGAAACTGTTCCCTTACAAGCCAAGGTAGGAAGCCACATTTCTTCTTCCCAATGACTTTAACTTTCTATAACAGAAAACTTTTCGAAGACAGGGCTACTCTGAATATGACTACAACACCATAGATAGAAATTTTTTTCTGGTTTAATACAATTATTTTTCCCTGAAAATGAAATAATTGTCAAGCTTAAAACAGGATCATGGAATAAATATATATCACATAAGATGGTCTGAAACTCTACTGCCTTAGAGTATGGTGATAAAAGTGAGGAGCTATATATATGTACATTTAAGGAAAAATACAGTTTCCTTACCCAAAACTTCCAAGCTCACACGTTCTTACAATTGCTGATTTTTTTTTTTTTCGGTACTGGGGATCGAACTCAGGACCCTGCGCTTGCTAGGCAAGCGCTTATTCCACTGAGCTATATCCCCAGCCCCTCTTACAATTGCTGTATGAAAGCCCTGGGTATGTGGGAAAGGACTAACAAGTGGTGGGGAAGGAGCTCATCTCCGACCACATGCTCCTCTCATGGGGAAACGGGGGCTGAGGTCAACGAGGGTCACAGGCCCTCATGCGACAAGGTTCTAAACTTGTTTCATTTTGCCCAGGAGAAATGACAATGACTTTTTAAAGCATCTAATTCCTTTTTGACCAGACCTTCTCTCTCATTTTAGGAGGACAGGGTGTCTTTCAAAACCACATGCAGAATCAGACACATGCAAGGCTCTAGGGTCCATTGCTTCCCGTCTTTTCTTGTCTAACAAAAGAAAGGAAAGCAGGCAGAGCCCAGCCGCCTGTTCTGAGCGTGGTCTTATAACATTGGCCTTTCCTGACAAGATGAGCTATCCTTCATCCTAGAAAAGTGCCTCCCTTTAGACAGCTGTTTTGCTTTTGCTGAGCTTCAGAAGTGCAGGTATTTATACTGTGTCTTATTATAAGCTAAATAGGCTCACACCCTGGAAAAGTTACTACTTGATGAAAATAATGTGCAATAGCCAATACTCTACTAATATCTGACAAGAAGATTTCCCATATACTAAAATATACATGCTCCAATACAAGAATATGTAGATTTAATTGTACCCCTGAAGTTTTACTCATGTGTAGAATATGTAACATTATTTTTCCATATGTTTTATCTGAATTCAAGAACAAGACATCTGATGACCTTTGAAATTTTGCCCTATGTGGGTTGGATTTGAGGTCCCAGAACTTCAGTGGCAGATTGAGCTTGCAGAGGATTTGAACTGGGCCACTTAGTTGCTGTCTCATCTTGTAAAAGTTGTATTTACTTCTTTAGGGTCACTTTTTAAAACTTTGCCTGTGGAATAAATACACATGCCATATGCCATTCTAGGGATATGTCAAGATAATATTAAATATCTAGTTAAATTCTAGAAAGATAATATGCATTCAGGATGATATCAGGATAAATAAAGTTTTTTTCATTATTCTCAGCTCAAAGCTCTTAGAAATGGGGCAAGATATCAACAGCCCCTGAATTGAGACATTTTAGACTTAAGAAAGGTAACATGCATATCAAACGTTAAAGAAATTTGGTATGTAATAAGTACTCCATTCACCATCTCAGCAAGTATTTATTATCTACTATGTTCCAAAACATTTTAAATAGTTCCAAGAACTTGCATCAGTTGAAAATCTTTATCCTCATGAGCTTAATAATTTCTTAGAAACAAATACAATAAACAAGGTAAGTAGGATCACTGTTATGTAAAAGACTAAGAAAAAGCTATAGAGATTTCTACAAAATGGAGCATATTGAAATTTACATAGCATGGTCAAAAAGTACTTAATAAAAAGGCCACTCAATTAAAGACTTCAATGTTAACACTGGTTACTGTTTTTATTATTATTTTCCCTCTTTCCTTTCTTAGTTGGTAATGTGCAACAGCAGCCATGAATGAAGCTCAGTGTCACAGTGCCTGCCTGGCAAGTGCACGGTCCTGAGTTCAACTACCAGTACAAAATAAATAAATAAATAAAGAGAGAAAACCAGTGACGAGGAGATTAGAGCTTGCCTGGATTAAGAAACTTGTCCAAAGTCACACACACAGTGAATTACAGAGCTCTTTTATTCCTAGAAAGTATGAGTTCAGGACTGCATTCTTAGCCGTTATATTTAATTATCTGTGTTTTTATCTTGGAGTTTGAGACTAAACTGTAGCTAATTATGCAATAATAAAGCTTAAGTAATGGGTTTAATTTATAATACTTTACTTACTGAAAAGTATTAGGGAAAGAAGACTTAAAAGGAATGGAAGACAGTTGTGCAAACTACAGAGGAAGAGGCAGAATTTAGTAAGTGCTTCTATGGGGCAGAATGAGGAGACATAAAGGATTGCCCTACCATGCTATTTCCAGAAATATTTGCAAGACTTTTATCTTGAGCAGAGACAGTAAGATCCACATACACTGAAATATCAGATTTTTTATGGAATATCAGGAATCCGTTCTCCCTGGATGGGAAAATGAGACCACCAAGAGTGCTAAAGTAAGGAGAACTGTTCCAGTTTCCACATGAACAGACATTAGTTAGGAACTCCTCTTCTGAACCACACATTAATATATTGTTTTATTACTTAATGCTTATCAGTATATGTGTCTCACAGTTAAAGTAGTAAAGCAGAAATTCTGCTTGTTATTCTTGGTTCATCTGCAAACTTGCTGGCAGCCAAGTCATATCTTATTTATTTCATCCAAGGTTTTCAGAAATCCCATGTTTCTAGACAGAGGAGACATCTTGATAAAACTCATTCAAAATTTTAGAAGACTGCATCATGAGTTAGTGTACATGCTGAGATCCTAGGATAAAACCTACTATGTCAACAAAGAAAAGGGTATATCTTCCTTACTTGAATCTACCAAGATTTTGATGAATGGCATACTGTGGATTCACTAAGAAAGGAAAAACATCCTTTTTAAAATCTCATAGTCACCCTTAGATTCATTTCAATATCTATGAAATTTCAAAAGTAGTCATATAGTGGATGTGCTTACAAAATCTTCCCCAGCAGAAGCTCATGGGATGGAAGTAAATTGCTCATGGGGTATTTCTGTCTAGAGGAAGCAGCTGGCAATGCTTTCCACTTAATGACACATTCCCACACCATCTTTGGAAAATTAAATGCTGAAATTTACTTCGGCCATATTGTGTTAATATTTATTATTCAAGGAAAAACAACAAGTAACCATTGAATATTCTTTCCTTCAGAAGCATAGTGCTTTTTAAGATTTATGAGTGGGAATCTATTTGTGTGTTTTCTTCTGTTTACTAAACTTTGTCAATCTCTAGCATATTTATTCTGTTAGAGTAAACCACATTGTTCATTATATTTTAGAATTAAATGTTTTATTTTAGTTAGAGAAAACCACTATTTCCTCCTCAGAAAAAAAATAGCTCTT
Source organism: Dinomys branickii (assembly GCA_004027595.1). Lineage (NCBI taxonomy): Eukaryota > Metazoa > Chordata > Mammalia > Rodentia > Dinomyidae > Dinomys > Dinomys branickii. The sequence continues at coordinate 13,269 of PVLD010015397.1, read as the reverse complement.
TAGTTTTCAGAGAATCACCTAGAACTCTAGAAAAAAAGATTTTATGGAACATAAAATTTAGCTAATTAATTTACCTGTTCCCCTTACCAGATTGTGTTATCATAATATATCCAAAGACTTTAAATAAAAATTGTAATAAAGTATAATTAAAAAGGAGTTACTTCCTGGCTGCTAAATCTGAGATTTATAATCAAATATCAGATTATTTTTGTAACATATCACATTTGAAAAAACGTAAGCCTTGTCTCCCCGTGGTGGTTTCTGAGTTTTGCTGTCCGCCTATCCTCACTCTGTGCTTCCTATTGAGGCAGCCCTTCCCGGGGGCAATGTCACAACACAAACATAGCACACTGCAGGCAATGTGAGCTTGCTAAGATTAACACAATCACCCTGGGTTTTCTCACTTTTCAAAAATAACTTGGATAATTCAGTTTTTATCATTAAATTTGCCCCAAATATCCACATAAACCAACTTTTTCCTGGGGCTCCTTTTTCTCAATACCCCGTCACCAGGGTCACCCTCCTGTATGTTACTTAAACTGATGTTGAGAAAGTAATAAATGAGCTCTTTCTTTTATATTTCTTGGGACTCTGTCATGAGCCTTCATCTCTATTTGTATATTCTTCCTGTGTGATTTCATATATTCTTTTGGCTTCAATCATGTTTATGTTTCTAAACATTTGGTTTTGGTCCAGATATCTTTAGCAGCAGATCTTTGTATTCAACTTCTCTGGGACAGTTCCATTTAGGTAGGTGAGAAGAATCTCACCAGCAACATACCCCAAACTAACCTTACATTCTCATGCACGTACTTCCCTTCCTCTGTGCTCTGGATTTCAGTGAATTCTACACAGCAGTCTTTCAAGAGCTTAAACCTGAAGTTTCAGCTTTTATGAGTGCCGCTTGCTCCTATCTCTGGACCTGCAAGTCATTACCAAGTCCACAGGATGCTGTTCTCTAAATATATTTCTATCATGAATCCTATATCTTTTGTTGTTTAGGACACATTATCTATCACTTGATGCTGGAAAGCTGCTCAACTTATGACAGAAAGCACAGAGGAAAGGGGGGATCCAGGGAAAGAACATATCCTTCCTGGTCATGGCTCCAAGGACTGATCTCTTCAGCCAGGCTACATCTCCTAACAGCACCTTCAACAGCAAACTTCTCTGTGGGCTCATGCACTGAGGAGTACAGTGCCCCTATGATCCAGTCACCTGCTGAAAGCCCCACTCCAGACATATGTGATTTTTGGGAAACAGTTTAAATCAAGCTGTGACAATTACTGATCCTATGACATACTATAACAGTACTAACACTAGTAACAAAATATTGGTACCTACTGTTGCCAAACTTTGTATTAATTTTTTTTCAGGATCCATATCATTTTACCATTAAAAAGATTCTATGCAACGAATTCTCATGTAACTTCCTAATTTCCAGATGAAGAAATGAAGGATAAAATTGATAACTTGTCTAAAACTACACATCTTGTATAAAAAGAGCCAAGATCTGAATTTTGTCTGTTTGATTTAAAAGCCCTAATCCTTAATCATTTTGTACTTGAGAACTGGGAGTAATCTTGTAAATCACCCTATGTGTAAGTCCTATTTGATATGTAAAGATCCTAAGGCCTGGTAAAGGAAGTCACCTATGATCACAGAAATTTTGCTAGTCTATCTGGACCCTGGTAAAAATCAAAAGTGTTCATGGATACAGCATGCAAACATTGACTTACCAAAAGTCCTAATAATCATGTAAATTGGGTTCCCCAGAATTCTCTTTTTACCGTAAAGGAGAGGAGAATTCAGAGCAGTTAATTAGGTCTCCAAGGTAACAGGGAAGCTGGGTTTGGATGCAGTGCCTGCTCCTGCACCTTTATGTGTATGCATTCTCCATTTCCTGAATCAGCGCCTCTCGGCCCAAATCATTGTGATGTCCGGTTCTTTCCCAGGAACCATAATGTTCTGTAGCTGCTTTGTACCAACTTGCAAGAACTACTTGTTAAATTTTCAGGAATTTTTCAAGGTAGTGGTCAAGCAGATATTTTTAAAAATTAAATTTTAAGAATTTACAATGAAATACATAACACTAAATAATGGTAAACTTTTTATATCTTTTTGACTAACTTTATGCAAAGCAATAATAGTATTAATGCTTGTAACAATAATAAAAGTATTAATAGTAATAATAAATAGAATTTGTATTGGTAGTTAATACTATACATCTGTTTTATTACTTTTTACTACTTTCTATTATTTTACTACTTTCTAATGTTACCTAGGCTTCGGGGATTAGGTGTCCGTTGTGTTTGTGGGAACATTATCTATAATGATGTGCAATGGCACATCCCTTTTCCAATTTTTTCTTTAGTAGTAACCTGTTAGTAGCTTGAAATTGGCCACATTAGAACTACTTTAGACTACAGAAGTGGGTAAGTGCTACAAAGTCAGGTGCTAAACATTTTAGTACCAGTGATATAGGTAATAAATAATGTAATATGATATTGAAATTTTTTCCTAAGTAAATTATATGAGGCCATTTACTTAATATTTTAAAAAATACTGGTTTTGGTTATGACTCCTACTGCTTTTGAGTATAAATACTTTAAAGTGACAGCTTCTGGATTATTTCAGTTGATATTCAAACTAAGGGGCTCTCAGTCATCCCTGTGATACTGGCCTCTCATGTTAGCCATTTACAGGAAGATGATGTGTAGAAGAAAATAATGGAGTGCAAACTCATATATTGGAATACATTGCAATGTGGACCATCTAGTCAACAAGCGTGGTCTGCAGTGTGAGACAGCCAACTTTAATGAAGGATGATGCAAACCAATACACTAAGAAAAAATCCCTTCAGATATGAGAGCAGCCCTGGTGGTACAGAGTCTAAGTGGTGAGAACAGTCCAAGAGACCCCTGGCATGGTAACCGTGCTGCAAGGATTTTACCTTGTGGGTCGCTGGTTGAAACTAAATGAGAGTGAAAGAAAGCTGCTGGCAGCTGGCAGTGATATCGTGCTCTAAATGGAAGGGGGTGGCAGCCACAGTTCAATCTTGCATGCTTTCCTATTATCTCCTTCAGAGTTAAACCTCATTCACCTTTGGCAGACAGTTTCTGCAGAAAGGCTGAGGGGATACCGTGCCCGGGGATTAGACACTCTCACCTTGGGGGCCCTTCATCCTAATCAGGACAGAGGTAGGAAGTTAGGAGTTCTTGCTCTGCTACTTGGTCTCATTACAGGAGTTTATTTCCAGGATTATGCTTCTTTTTCAAGAGCCCAGAGTTAAGAGTTCAATGGAGTACTAGAGGAAATGCAAAATATTTGTAAACTCTCTCTGCTCTGTCCTTTTCTTTCAATTTTAGATAGGAAAATGAAACATTTCTGGGTCATGGTTTAAATCAAATTCTTTGGAGGCTATTTCCAGCAGGGAAAAATTTTGAACAGCTGAATTCTGTTTGAATTTGAAGGACCTATTTTGAAATCATAAGATTAGATAATAAATTAGAGCACAGAAGTTCAGAAGACCTCATAAAAGTAGGAAAGTATAACTGAGCAAAGTGGCCTCATTGAGTTATTTTAATAGTGTATTGAAAAAATATCATTTGAGTCTTATAGAACAAGAGACTCAGAACTGAAAAGGATAAAGTGAAAGGGCCTAAGAGATTTGTATTGTAAACCCAAATCTACCATTTGTCTGCACGGCAAGCTTCAGAAAAGAGGACATGTTAAAATATATGGAATTTCATCTCTGACATCAAAACACTTTAAACAATCAAAATATTCCTATGTAGATTTTACCAATGAAGTATCAAATATTATTAATACAGTGTGGTGGATTAACTCGTGGTCAACTTGCAATACCAGTTGAGCTGGGGATATAGCTCAGTGGAATAAGTGCTTGCCTGGCAAGCGCAGGGTCCTGAGTTCGATCCCCAGTACCGCAAAAAAAAAAAAAAAAAAAAAAAAAAGAAACGCTGTCAAGAATTACATAAGGTGAACTATCCCAACAGTTATATCCTCGGTGGGCAATACCAGTTGAACTGAATCAGCGTGGTGCTGGGTGTGGAAGGCCCACCTGAGGATTGCTGCCAATAGCACAAGAGAGAACCAGAGGAGAGGAGAGTGTGCTGATGATTCTCCTGGAGAAGACTGTCATGCTGCCTTTTCTTATATGAACTCAGCTGTTCTCATAATAAGAGGAGCTCTAGTCCTTACCTTGAATGTCGCTTCCTAATTCCAGTACAGATCCCTCAGCCTGCTGGCACAGATCTTTCATCCCACAGGCATAGACTTTCTTGCTTCCACCCCTGCCCTTTGGGCCTTCCAAGTGCAGATCCTTGATACAGATTTGCATGATACATTGCCATGGGCTCTAGGTCTTACTTGGACTCATGAAGGATATTGCTATGGGCGCTAGGTCTTCAGCTAAACTCCCACAGACATTACCAGGAATCCAGGCTGGATTCTTTGGGTCTCTAGTGTCTGGACAGAGCTCCCACATTCTTTTGCATTTGACACTTTAGGTGAATATTATAAAATAATCTTATAAGTTATGTGTCCTATATTAAATCTTTTCCCTTTTAAGCCCCAACTAGAACAAACAGTATGTGCCACATAATGTTATGTCAGTCAGCAGACCACATATGTGGTGGACCCATTTATCAAACTGTTCCACAAGATTGAATCACCTCATATCAATACTGTAACCATCTTAGCTTATGTAAGTACATTTTATGATATCATACAATGATAAAATCACCCCATGGTCCACCCTGCTCCTTTGGGATAGGGAAGCAGTTCGGGCCTGGGGAAGTGTCACTGGAGTGGCTGGTCTCTATGGACCTCTCCCTCGGTGGGTGAGGCCTGCCCCTGTACTCTTCCCTGCTCCTTTGGGACAGGGAAGGAGTTTGAGCCCATGGAAGTGGGGAAGTGGTGCCAGAACGACCCATCCCTGTAGACCCCTCCTTTGGTGGGTGAGGCCTGCTGCAGGGGAGAACCCCTGGGCTCTTCAGTTCTCTATGTTGGGAGGTGAGGCCTACTCTCCCCCAACCAGCTACCTGAGTATCCCTGAGCAACGGCCCCTGTCTGGCCTTCACTGGGTTCATGGCTGAGGCCCATATGCATTCCATCCATGGCGTGGAGACTCTGGTACCAAAGGCCAGCATTCACACACCATCGCAGTTGTAGTCTGAGCCGTGCACCCCACCAAATGTCTGGTGATCCCAGGCCCAGTGGTCCATGGCCTGAAACCATCTTTGGATAAGTTTGATATCAAGGTAAACTAGAGTTCCTAGAGTCCTTTGGTGAGCTGCCTGGGTAGCTTTTAGCTCAGAACTTTTCATCTGACATCCAAAATGACATACTTAGGAGCAAAATGCGTCTCAGAACTCAACTCCACCCAGAACAAGTCCAGGACACACTGACATAGGAGAACTTGGAAGCCACATAACAGAAATCTCCAAAATGATCACATCTGAAGTAAAGAAACAACTCCATCAGGCCACAGAAGAGATCAGATCAGAAATAATCTCTCAGGCAAAAATGAAATGACAATAATAATAAAAGAATTGCTCATGGACATTTAAAGAAATAGATTAAAAAAGAGATGAATATAGGCAACAGATGGAAACATTACATGAACAATATAGTAATGAACTAGAATGCATGAAACAGACTCAAAGAGATTTCTGGGAAATAAAAACTTGCCTTGCAAGTTTGCAAAACTGCTTGATCCACGAAAAATCAATCCAACAGCTACAAGACAAGGCAAAGAGAAATAAGGTCTGAGTAATAGGAGTCAATGAAACAGCAGGAGGCAACACAAATTACATAAAAAGAATATTTGCAGAAATAATAGCAGAAAATTTCCCAAGCAATGAAAAAGATTCTGATGTACAGAAAAATGAGGCATATAGAACTCCAGCTAGCCATAACCAAAATAAAAGCACACCCAGACATATAATAATCAAGATCTCAGATATCCAGGAAAAGAACAGAATATTAAAAGCTGCTAGAGAAAATAAACAGATCACCTATAAAGGAAAGCCCATCAGATCACAGCAGACTTCTCAACACAAACCTTCCAATCGAGAAGAGCTCAGGTTCTGAGACAAAACAATTTCCAATCAAGACTGATGTATTCTGTAAAACTATCCTTCAAATTCAATAGAGAAATAAAATATTTCCACAGCAAACAACAACTGAAGAACTTCATGAGTGCCAAACCAACATCACAAAAAGTACTAAAAGATACTCTACACAGAGAAAAAAAGAGACCACAATCTCAAGGACAATAATAGAAAGGAACCCTCAACCAAAACAAGTAATTAAACAGATAGCAAAAGTAGGAAACCAACAGCAACTATATAGCATGGCAATGATAAGCCAACATATATCAGTTATAACCATTAATATAAATGTCCTCAATACACCAGTCAAAAGAAACAGACAGGCAGAGTGGATTAAGAAACAAAATCCCACAATATGCTATAGACAGGAAACACACCTTACTCAAAAGGAAATCCATAGACTGAAAGTCAAAGGATGGCAAACAATTCTCCATGCAACAGCTTCCTAGAAAAAAGCAGGGGTGGCTATTATGTTTGCAAACAATGTAAACTTCAAACCAAAAGCAATCAAAAGAGATGAAGGTCACTAAATGCTAGTTAGGAGAAATCTGCAAGAAGAAGAGATCACAGTCATAAACATGTATGCACCAAATATTGGAGGACAAGCTATATAAGTCAAATCTTAACAGATATGAAAAATGAAATAATCAATGATACTGTTGTAATAGAACACCCCTTTGACACAAAGAGACAGGTCAACTATAACAAAAATTAGCAAAGAAATAACAGACCTGAACGAAAGCTGTGAACAAATGGACTTAGTAGATGTATACAGAGTGTTCCACCCTACATCAGAATACACATTTTTCTCAGCTGCACATGGGACTTTCTCTAGAAGAGACCATATTTTGCCCATAAAGCATATCTACCTAAATACAAAAGACTTGAAATTATCTCATGCATACTATCTGACCACAGTGCAATGAAATTGGAAATTAATGACAAGAACTCCAAAAACTCCATATACACTTGGAAATTAAATAACAACCTCCTAAACAACCAATGTGTCACACAAGAAATTAAAGAAGAAATTTTAAAAATACTTACAAAAAAACAAAAGTGAAAATACAACCTACCAGAATCTGTGGGATGCAATGAAAGCAGTTCTCAAAGGGAATTTTATTGTGGTGAACTCACACATAAGGAAAACAGAAAGAGAACAAACAAATAGCCTAATGCTGCATCTCAAACTTTTAGAAAAAGAAGATCAAGTTAAGCCTAAAGCCCAAAGAAAGAAGGAGATTATAAAGATCAGGGCAGAAATTAATGCAATTGAGATAAAGAAAACACTGCAAAGATAAATGAATCAAATAGTTGGTTCTTTGAAAGAATAAATAAAATCAATAAACCCCTAACCAACTTTATCAAAAAAAGAAAAAACTCAAATTCATGCAATAAGGAATGAAAAGGGTGAAATCACTACAGATCCTGCAGAAATTCAAAAGATCATTAATACCTACTTTGAAAATCTTTACTCCTATAGGATAGAAAACTCAGAAGAAATGGACAGATTCCTAGATAGGTATGAATTACAAAAGCTAAATCAGGAAGTTATAAAAATCCTGAACAACTCAATATCAATTAATGAGATTGAAAATGTCATTAAAAATGTACTGACAAAGAAAAGCCCAGGCCCTGATGGATTCAAATTAAAACAGCATTGAGATTTCATCTCACCCCAGTAAGACTGGGCAGCATTAAGGAATCAACCAATAACAAATTCTGGCGAGGCTGTGGAGAAATAGAAACTCTTCTGCACTGCTGGCGGGAATGCAGACTGGTGAAACCACTATGGAGATCTGTTTGGAGATTCCCCAGCAAACTAGGTCTAGAGGTCCCGTACACCCAGCTATTCCCCTTCTGGGTATTTTTCTAGAAGATCTGAAAACATCATAGCACAGTGATATATGTCCACCCATGTTTATAGCAGCGCAATTTGTAATAGCTAAATCAGGAAGCAACCCAAATGTCCATCCACTGAGGACTGGATAAAAAACTGGGGCATTTTTATATAATGGAATATTACTCATCTACAAAGAAAGAAAAACTTGCGGCTTTTATAGGTAAATGGTCACAGCTAGAGACCATACTCATAAATGAAATAAATCAGATGTCCATGGGCAAGCAACATATTGTATCACTAGTGTAAGAACCTGAAAGTGTGAATATAAATTAGGAGGTATCATAAACATAGTGAAATGAAAGGAAACTGCTCAAAAGTAAAGAGCAACTAGGATGAAGGAAAGAGAAAAGGAAGAAAGGGTTAATCATGTTTGTATGTATATGCAGGATAGCTAACGTAGTTGTACTACTGACTTCTGTCGCTTTATTGTAAGGAGCAGTTAACAGTTACTTGATCAAAATTGCATGTCTATATTGTTTTCCTGAGTATACACTTTGAAATTATCAATATGTAATAGAATAACCATTGTTAATTTCTGTCACTTTGTCTGTAATTCAGTTTTGCTTGTACTATTCTTGTGCTACTTTGTAAATGGCTGTTTGTTAATATGTTTTCGTTCTTTTACTTTTAAAAGAAAAAAAGAAAAAAAAAAAAAAAAGAAACCACCTAAGAGCACATTTCTCAGAACTTCCAGTCATTGAATGATGCCTGACTATATACATAGAGCCCTTGGAATAAGATATGGAACGTAATAAGTACCATATAATTTTATTATATACTGATGTTATTAATATTGAGTATTAGTTAAAGACTAATGAATTACCCAAAGTAAATAATCAAGAAAAAACCCAGAAACTATTGGTATCAGCCAACATGGTCTCCAGTACCTGTTCCATAGAAGAAATGAACATTTTTACCACTGAGGTAACCAACAACAATTTCTGTGGGAAAGCTTGAAAAAGGGGTGGGAGACTGCAGACCACACCCAACTCTCACCCCTCACAAGAAGCAACCACTGTCAAGCCCCTTCAGAAATATATCCAGTGCCACTTCTAAGCTCATGCATGCCATGATCCCTGAGTCATGGTCATCCTGAGGATGCCCATACAAAAGAACCAGGCTCTATGGCTGTACTGCACCAAACCACCTGATTTCAAAATCTGTTACAAAGCTGTCATAATCAAAGCAGCATGGTATTGGCATACAAACATGCAGATCAATGGAAGAGAATAAATCTCAGAAATAAATCCAGCCATTTAAGATAAAATGATTTAGGGTAAAAATCCCAAGAGCACACATCAAGGAAAGGATAGGCTTCAATAAATTATGCTCAAATAATTATATCCACATGCAAAAAGAATTAAATTAGATCCTTATCATATACCCTCCACAAAAATTAACTAGAAAGATATTAAAAACTTAAATATCAGGCAGGATACTAATGCTACTGGAAGAATTCATAGGGGGAAAACCTCCAAGACATTAATGAGTTTCTGAAAATGACTCCAAAAGTGCAAGCAACAAAACCAAGAATAGATAAGAAGGATTATCAGCCCAAAAGCGTCTTTATAGCACAGGGAATAATAAGCAGAGTGAGCAACAACTTTTTGAATTGGAAAATATGTTTGTAAACCATGTATCTGGTAAAGGTTTAATATCAAAAATATGTAAGGAACTCAACTTCCCAATATGAAAACAACCCAATTCAAAAACAAGTGAAAGACTTTAATAGATATTTCTCAAAGAAGCAAATAGCTAACAAGTAGATGAAAAATGTTCAATATTACTACTCATCAGTGAAATGCAAATAGAAAACATAAAGAGATAGCACTTCTTTCCTGTTAGAATTGCTAGTATTAAAATGATAAGAGAAATTCAGGCAAGAACGTGGAGCAAAGGAAGCCTATGGAAATGTTCATTAGTCCAGTCATTGTGGAACAATATAGAGGTATATAAAAACAAAGAATAAGCACTGCCCTATAATCCAGCCATCTTAGTACTAGGTATATAATCAAGGGATATAAAATAAAATGTTTTGAAGCACACAGTACTCCATGTCATTGTAGAATGATTTGGGTTAGACATGATATGGAATCTACCTAAGTGTCCTTCAAAGAATGGATGGGTCACCAGTCTAATAAATGAACATAGTGGAATGCTCTTCCACATTCATAAATGAAAAGATCTTCTCTTCTGTGGCAACATGGATGAACTAGAGGACATTATGACAGGTGAAAGAAGCCAGGCACAGAAACTCTAATACTTTATTATCTCATACATAGATTCTGAAAATCAAACACACAGGAAAGACAATAAAATAATCATTAACAAAAGTTGGGAAGAGGCAGGACTTGGGTGATACTGGTCAGTGGACACAATTTCTGCAGGTTGAAGGCACACTGAAGGAAGACTGCTGTGTATCTTGGTGGCCACTGTGCACAGCATCATACGACACACAAACTGCTAAAAGAGTATATTTTGTGTTCTCACTCAAAAAGTGCATAAAGTAACACATATATTAAACAGCCTAATTTACTCAAACCACAATGTATGAAGATATATATATATATATATATATATATATATATATATATATAATTTTGTCAATTTATAAAATTAATTAAAATAATAAAGGCAACAATAAAGCAACACAAATGGTGCAGTGGAACTCCTACCTAGTTAAGAAGCATAAGAGTAAGCATTTCAATAAAAGATGACCTGCCCCCTAAAAAAAAGTTTTGGTCAGATTGTCAAAAATTTAAGATGTCCTTAGTAGGAAAACCCCCTGAGATTTTGAATAAACACTATGTTCTTACACTGCTTATGAATTTCTTGTTTTCTATAAATTTGGGAAAATAAATCTATCTTTATTAAACTAAAAGTTAGCACATCATTTAATCTAGAATTCCATTTCTGAGAAGTTTGTTTTCCAAAAACAAATTCACAAGTGTATAATGAGACCTTTTTTACCCAGGAATTTGGTTTATCATATCCTAAATAAAATAGGTAAGTGTCCAAAAAAGTATGATTCTGGTTGGATAAATTTGCTCTCCTACATAGAAATATATTTTCCATTTGTTATTACTTTTACATATTAGAAAACTATATGAAAACAAACAAACAAACAAGTAGTCTTTGCTATCCTCCCAAGGGAGAAGGTGCAGGAGAGCTAAGCTAGCATAGGAGGAGGAGCAGGGGATTCAGGATCTAAGGCTCTGTAGTTCAACACCGATCACTGAGGAAGCAGGGCCTGATGGGAAAATGCATGAGTAACAGAATACTGTACTCCATGTTTATAGCTCTGTGGGCATGGGAAAATGAGAGCATGCATTGGCAAAGGCGCAGATAAACATTATAGTGGCTTAGTGGATGAGCATTCACACTGCAGGCACAAGTAAATCCATTTCAAATTTTCTCAGTAAACACTTTGAGGTATACGAAAAACATCAATCAAATATATGACCAGAAAAAGAATAATGAAATCTCGATGATGCAGCATAGTTTTAGTCCTGAGCTATTGGAAAAGTTATTTAAACATGTACAAACTTAATGATTGTTAAATAGAAAAAGAGCACTAAAGGTTTTATTATGTTTGTGAAATTAATTAAATTATTTTAAAATATTTGAGAGGCCAGGGGTATAGCTCAGTGACATAAGTGCCTGCCTGGCAAGAGCAAGGTCCTGAGTTCAATTTCTGGTACCCCCCCCAAAAAAAATTAAAATAGCTGAGTAGTTATATCTTATGCATTTTGTAGACATGCACGAAGACGAAAAAAGACACTACACATTGAATCAGGAGAGAATATCAAAACAGGCCCCTACATCCACATAGGAAAGTGCCCGGCTGAGGGGGAACTGGGACTCAGGGTGATAGACAAAGTGTCCATTCCTCAGCTGATGGGTGTCTGGGTCTGTGTGAAGATTTAGCCGTCACAAATTGCACTGCTGTAACCACAGGCACACACACATGGCTGATGTTTGCAGTTTTCCTGGGGAGACACCCAGAAGGAAAAAAGCTGGGTCAAATGGGACCTCTGCTCCTAGTGTTTTAGGGATCTCTGCACTGACTTTCACAGTGGTTGCACCAGTCTACACTCCCACCAACAGTGGAGAAAGGTTCCTTTTTCCCCACAACCCCGCCAGCATCTGTTATCAGTTGATTTCTTAATGGTAGCCATTTTTTCTTGAGTGAGACAGAATCTCAGTGCTGTTTGAATTTGCATCTCAAGGAATTTATAAAAAGATGTGTTTTTTATATAATGGAGTACTACTCAGCCATAAAGAAGGATTAACTGGAGACTTTTATAGGTAAATGGATGTAACTTGAGAGCATACACACAGTGAAATAAATCAGATCCATCTATATAAACATCATTTGTCTCACTGGTGTGAGAAACTGAATGAGTAAAGAAGATCCAAAATATATAATAGATATTGTGAATTGGGAAGAAACTGTTCAAAACACAGACAAACTGTGATGGGAGAAAGGGGAAAAGAAGAAATGGAAAAAAAAATGTATTTATACACAAGATACTTAAGATAGCTATACAGCCAGTTTCTCTTAGTTCATGGAAAAGAAAGTTTGTGCTAATATTGTTTGAACAAGATATCACACCTATATCTTATACTCTGAATAACTACTATGAAGATGCTACATGATGTATTATTGTAACTCTCCTACTACCCTGTTTTGAAACTGTCTTGTTGTTATTTTTATTTTTTTCTCTTTTTTTTTAAAATAAAAGTACAAAAACATATTAACAAACAGACACCAATTAGCATAAAATAGTACACTCACAATTGATCTATAGACAAGGTGACATGGTCTCAGCAGTGGTTATTGCTTTATCCATTGATATCTTCGAAGTGTAAATATATGAACCCATACAGACGTGCAAAATTGGTCAGACCATTAATCCTCTCAACAACAGAAAAACACAAAAACCAAACATCGAAAGACAGAAAACAAAACAGACAAACAACAACAACAACAAACCACCAATAGTTGCTGCTTTGCATATTGATATCTTCGAAGTGTGTTCAGGATAATACATACAGACATACAATATTGATCAAATAACCCGTCATCAATTATTCCTTAGCATTAAGTGATATAATACAATAGTAGAACCATGTTAGCCCTCCTGCATATATGTATATTCATATATACATACATACATTTCTGTCTCTTTCTTTTCTCCTTTCCCTCGTCCCATCTGTTCTTTGTTTTTG
>PVLD010015396.1:24264-48780 GCA_004027595.1 Dinomys branickii | reverse complement strand
TCTTCTCTATAATTTGGTATTTCCTTTAATGTTTGTGTGTTGACTAGTGTGAAGATGACATTATGTAATACAGCATCCAGTGCTAATTCCCTGCTATGTTCTGTATAATTTTGTATTTTCAATATTGTTTATGCCTTGTTCTGGTTCGTATGTCTCCATTCTTTTGTTTTTAAAATAAAAAATCAAAGGGAAAAAAAAAAAAGAAGAAGCGCAGCACGATGGGAGGAGCAGGGATGGGGAGACGCACCCTTCAAGGTCATGCCCCCGTTACCCACCTTTTCTGATCAGACCCCAGCTCCTAAGAGCAATCAAGCTAGAAGCCTCCATAATCCAACTGTCTTCCAAAAGTCCCACCTACGAGTGTATGAAGCTCTTGGGGGACGTGTAGATATAAACCATAATAATTAAGTTGTGGCTTATCCTTCTCAGGTTCTTGAGCAGTGGCCGTGTAAGTGTCAGAACCTTAAGAGGTGAGGCTTAGTGGAAGAGAATTAGGTTACAGGGATGCTGCTGTCATGGAAGCTTGATGCTGGTCTTGCAGAGGGGGTTGGGTCTGGTAGGAGTGGATTAATTCCCAGGAGAACAGATTGTTATAAAACAAGGGATGAGCCAGGCATGGTGGCACATGCCTGTAATCACAGCCTGTAATCTTGGGAGGCTGAAGCAGGAATAACTTTGTGAGTTCGAGACCAGCCTGGGCTACAAAGCGAGCTCAAGGCCAGCCTGAACTGCATAGTGAGGCCCTGTCTCAAAAAGACAAAAAGAAAGAAAGAAAGAAAGAGAGAGAGGGAGGGAGGGAGGGAGGAAGGAAGGAAGGAAGGAAGGAAAGAAGGAAGGGAGGGAGGGAGGGAGGGAGGGAGGAAGAAGGAGCTCAGGACCTTGTTGTTGCTGACAGTGGCTGTGGTTCACTTTGAGGGAGCTCTGGTCCTTACTTTGAGCTCTGGAGGGGAAGACGATGCACTGCTCCGTCTGGAGAAGCTTGTCGCACCGGCTTTCCCTGTATGAACTCAGCTGTTCTTACCATCAGAGGAGCTAGGGGCCTCATGGTCACTGAGGATGGCTGTGGCAATTTTCAGGGGAGCACTGGTCTTTCCTTTGAGCATCACTTCCTGGCTCCAGTGCAGACGCTCAGCTGCTGGCACAGGTCCTTCATCCTGCTGGTGCAGACTTTCTAGCTTCCACCACTGACCTGGGGCCTTCCTAGTGCAGATCTGTGAAACAGACCTGTGTGAGACATTGTCGTGGGTTCTTGGCCTCTAGCTGGACTTACGGGGGGTGCACTGTTATGGGCTCCAGGTCTTCAGCTGGACTCATGCAGGACATTACCATGGGATCCAGACCCTCAGCTGGATTCTTTGGTCTTTAGTGTGTGGATAGATTCATACTGTCTTTGTGTATGGCACTTTGGTTGGCTATAATAAAATAGTCCTACTGATTATGTGTTCTGTGTTAAAGTGCTCCCCTTGCGAACCCCAACTACAACAATGCTATTTCTTCTGTATGTACATCTGCTATTGTGACAGCAGAGATATGCTGTCCAGTCCAACCACCAGAATCATGAGCCAAATAAACCTCTTTATTTTGTAAGTTACCCAGCTCCAGGGGTTGTGTTAGGGAACACAAAATGGGCTAAGATACTTTCCTGTGTGTGTATTTTTGAGACAGCGTCTTCCTATGCAGTTCAGGCTGGCCTTGAGCTCACTTTGTAGCCCAGGCTGGTTTTGAACTTGCAACAATCCTCCTGCCTCAGCCTCCCAAGTGTTGGGATTATAGGCATGCACCACCACACTCGGCTTTGGTTAGTTTTTGTTTTTGTTGTTGTGGTTGTTTTTGTTTTTATATTTGGGCTAAGACACTTTCTAAGATTTTGTCTTACACATCAAATCCCATCACATTTTTCTTAAACCTTTTGTTTGAATTCTAACAACGCTGTCTATAAATTCTTACCCTCCTTTTGCTAAGGAAATAAAAGGATAATTTGATTTTGTCATTGGGTATCATTTCAATGACCTTTGAGGTAAGTGGACACAACCTTCCTTTTGGCTTTATCTTCAGTGTCTGTCTGGATAGTTGTCTGTCTGTCCTTTTGCAGTTGGTCTCAGCTGAAGACTTCCTTTTCTGTGTTCCCTTCCACACACAAAAAAAATTAATTAAAAATTTTTAAAAATGCTGGGCATGGTGGCACATGCCTGTAATCCCAGCACTCGGGAGGCTGAGGCAGGATGATCATTGTGAGTTTGCGACCAGCCTGGGCTACAGTGAGCTCAAGGCCAGCCTGAGCAGCATAGCGAGAGCTTGTCTCAAAATAAAAAAATGTGTTCCCTTCCAAAGAGGCTCTTGTCCCTATCCTGGCTTCACGCTCAGCATATTAGATAGTGAGCCAGGGGAGAAACACTTTGATTTCAAGGGAATATTTTCAATTTAAAATAATATAATAACTTAACTGGGTGTGGTGGTGCACGCCTATAATCCCAGCAGTTAGGAGGCTGAGGCAGGAGGATCTCAGTGAGTTTGAAGTCAACCTGGGCTATATAGTGAGTTTAAGCCAGCCTGAACTACAGAGAGACTCTTTCTCAAAAAACCAAAAGCCAAAAACCAGAATAACAACCAAAACCAAAATAAACAAACACCTAACAACAATGACAGAACTCAGAATGTTCTGATTTTTATGAGGGTAATATGGACCGCACAACATCATCCAGAGATGACTCCTGTTAACACTTTGATGTGTACTGCAGTAATTTAATTAGATTTAAATCCCACTTGCCCTCTGCCCCACCCATCCACCAGTGGCTTCCTTTAAAACACAGGTTGGGCAGTAGTAATCTCTCCTCTTGGGGCAGTAGTAATCTCTCCTCTTTTTTTTTTTAAAGTAAAAGCACAAAAACATGTTAACAAATAAACAGAGGTGTGTCAGGAATTTTCAGTCATATTCAGACATCACTGTTTTCCTGGCCCAGGTCCTGTTTTCTGTTCTGTGGTCCCAGATTTCACTGACATAGGCACAGACTGATCACGGCCTGTCAGCTCATCCTGCCGGGTGGTCCTGACCCTCTTTCCAGCCTTATAGGTCATGTAGCTGTTGATGAGAAAGGCTGCAAAGTCCTGGGTGAGCCCTTACACGCCCAGCCAGAAGATGCTCTGAGCGGTGGCATGTGCCACTTTGGGGTTCTGTGCCACCATTAGGGAGGGTGCAGGCAGACAGGAGGAACCAGGAACGGCACAGTAGGAAGAAAGCAAGTTAGGGGCCTGGACTCCATGGGGTGCCTCTCATCCAAGGGGAGGTGGATGCGTGAGACCAGACTCAGAGCCACAGAGAGAGTTTGTGCTTCTACGAGTCACACGGGCCTGGCAGTGGGCTTCAGGCCAGGATGTGCTTGAGGGACGCAGAGGTGTGGAAGGTCAAAGACTGGCAGCGAGTCACAGATCGGGTCTTTAGGGAGGGAAAGAGGTGCTTAGGCAAGCAGGTGGGGTCAAGGGGAAGGTTCTCGTTGTCATCACAGGGCTGAAGGGCAGCCAGGCCTCCTGGGAGTCAAGCCCAGGGTCCTGTAAAGGGAAGAACAAGATAAGCCCCACATCCCAGGTGAAATAGAGCATTTTGATGCTGGAAAATTTCAGGTCAACAGGACGCAGGATGCTCTGTGAAGACTTCTCCACAAGGAGATGCCTGGTCTTCTTTGGGGCAGTGGTTTAGTTTCTATTTCTGTCTTTGTTTTCCCTTAAGGTCTTTATTATGCACAGTGCCCTGACAACTCATGGTTGCATGAATATGTGAATGGATTCTCAGGAGATGGTGACTGAATAAAAGGACAGTTGGTTCGCTTTTGTTGATGTTGCTGTTTTTTGAGACAGGCTGGTCTTGAGCTCAGTGATCCTCCTGCCTCAACCTCTTGGGGGCTGGAATAACAGGTGAGCACCACCATGCCCAGCTCGTTGGCCCACATGAAAGTCATTAACTTACCTTATATCTTCCTTGGCATATAATGCCTGACATCCACCTTGTCATCACTGGCTGCCTCCCTCCCAGCCAAAGCTGTGGCCTCCTGTTCACATTCAGGGTCTGCGAATTCCCCAGGATGCTCGTTAAGGCTGCAGCTTGTGAGGCCCCAGTTGCATTTTGGAAAAGCAATCACCTTGCCTGGTTGCTGACAAGAGCAACCATTCACAGCCAATAAGTGAAATCAAGACATCCGAGTCCCCCGGGGCTGCAGAGGATTCGGAAATAGGACGGGTGCCTCGATGCTGACCACCCGATTGGCATGGGCGCCGGTGAGGTCTAAAGTGCCTGAAGCAAACTGGAGGCTCCAGGGGCTGGCAGGCACCGTAATGAGCAGCCCCCTCACGCCTTCGTGATCCCCACCTGCTCCATCCCCAGACTGGAATCCTAATTTCAGCCTTCAGGCATCAGCTATAACTGGTCCACTGTGTAAATCAGATCTCACTGCCTGCAATGCTGAGGAATGCAAATAAATAGCAGGACTAATATACTACCGAAAATGTACCTGAGGCCTCACTGTAAAGTAATAATGAATGACCTCACTCTTACCATCTGGCCAGAACTGATTAATGCCTAGAAGACTAACCTGCTAAAATCAAAATTAGGGGCTGGGGATATAGCTCAGTGGAATAGGTGCTTGCCTGGTAAGCACAAGGTCCCGAGTTCAATCCCCAGTACTGAAAAAAAAAAAAAATCAAAATTAATGTCTCACATCATAATGGGAGGCATTTTATTTGTGTGCGCGCGTAGGGGGTGGGAGAGTGGTTGGGAATTTACTAAACACCCTGAGAAATCTCATTCAGATAGGTGAGGTACGTTGTCAGTGTTGAACTGCATCACAAATGCAAACACTATAAAATGTACAAATTGGAAGTGTCATTTCACGGGATGATTTTTTACACCCTTCTTTATCGTTTCTCTTATAATTGTGAGGAATTAACAGAAGTGTCTGCTGCTAGGCTGGTCGGTTCAGAAATCACCAGGGATGGACGGGGCCCTTTGACTGAAAAACATTTCTTCCTAGGTTGCTGGTTGAAATGCTGTTTGTGGTCTGGAAGGTCGTGTAGTGAGTTCATCCCTCAGGGTTAGTGAAGCCAGTGGAAGGGTTAGACTTCCCGGGCTGTGCCACACGGGTTAGCATCACAAAGATGCCAGGAAAGGTGCACAGCCCTTTGGAAGACGAGAGTGTTGCTATTAAAGCTGCTTTGCCCGTGCACCTCGGGAAATTATGGGACACCAGGGCTCCCTCTGCCATTCGATTAGGGTGCGTGCCCTGCGGCCATGAGAGGCAGAAGGAAGCCGAATTTGGGATTTTTTTTCTTACCAGAATCCCTTGGATTGCTTTGCCCTGTCTAGTGCTGGGAAAGTTTAAAGGAGGGAGCTGAGGAGGAATTTTTTAAAAAAATGCTTACTTACTGCAAAACTGGGGTAGCTTGCCCGGCTGGTGTGAAGGACAGGTGTCCCAGGAGCCTAATCCTGACTCTCTAAACACACCTTTTTACTTCTCTAGGCTTGGCTACCAGAGAGATGGTAAGTTGTGTGGTCTTATTTCCTCAACTGTTTCTTGAAAGACTCAAACCTTCCCTTAGGGGCACCTAGCATTTTGCTTGTGACTATTGGACCCAGGCAAGAGTAAATCAGAGAATTCCTGGGGTGGAAAGTTCTTCCCAAGCAGGGAGCCCAAGCATGTGGGCTGAGGAGCGGCAATCCCAGGTGACCAGCGCCAAGTGTATCAGCTTGACTGCAGCGTTAGTCACTCAGGTAGTGCGCAGGAAATCTGTACAAAGACAGATTTCCTCCCGTCAGAGCTTGGGGGTGGCTGTTGCTGAAGAGATGACTCTGTAGGAAAGAACAAAAGAGTTGGCCTCTAGAACAGACTCCCCATCCCCGTCCTTCTGCTGAGTCTGCATCGGGGAATCCCCAGGCCCCTTGCTCTCTGGCTACTTCCAAGGCTCTTGGTCTTCTAACGGTGGTGGCATGCAGGCATAGCAGCAAGCCCACCTACGGACAGTTCGGTCTCCAACCTGGCTCAGGTCAGGAGCCCACTGGAGGACTTCATCCTGAAACCCAGACACAAGGAAGGAAATCCTGCATGCTGTCATCTGAAAGGCCCAAGAATGTCTCTGCTACCTTGTGACAGATGGCCCGGTTCTCAGGGTGACAATGCCCTCAGCAGGCCATTGATTCTGTTTGCAAAATTTAAATATCTTAACAATGAGCCTGGCCCCCTGCAGGAACTGCACCTTCAGGCCTGAGTTAATCAGGTCGAGGCAGTGCTGGACTGGGAGATGGGGCAGTCAATGGACATGGCTCTTTGTGGGTCTCCCAGTCATTCGCCAGGACTGCGCAGGGATCTCAGGTGTGGGTGAGGACCTGGCTAGAAATAACTCTTCAGCAGAAAACAGTGTGTTCTACTTGTGCTGCAGGCAGAGAGAACTGGGGAGCAGAGACTGAGACAGCTCGTGGGCAGAGCAGAGGGGGGAGGGCAGGAAGAGCTTTCTCCCTGGTAGAGGCTTTTGAAGGTTTTGGACTTCACAAAAAGCAAAAAGTGCAGTTTGATTTTAAGTAATACAATCATAGAAACCTGGATGCTTTTTTTGGGGGGACAGGGTCTTGCTATGTAGCTCAGACTGGTTTGAACTCACTATGTAGCTCAGGCTGTCCTCAAACTCTAAGTAGATCCTCCTGCCTCAGCCTCCTGGGTGTTGGAATTATAGGTGTGCCCCATGACTACTAGCTAAAAACTTGGACTCTTTCAAATGACGTAGTTTGGCTTGAGAGCTTGAGGTTTCTCTTTAAGGCAGAATGGGGAAAACCAGGATTACGGCAAACGTGGCTTATCCAGCGTTCATGGCCTTATGTTTATCTGTGCATTAGCCTTACTTAAGAGGAGTTTTACTTTGCTTGAACTAGTAATTAGTTAAAAGTGATGATTTATTAGTTTAATAATATGTTCATTTAAAGCAGTTTATCTTCACAGAAGAATCCTTGCCATCTGGTATGAAGGCTATAAAAGAAATATAATTCCCATTGTTTACTGTTTACATTGTACCCCAGAACAAGGCACCAGAGTTCATTTCCAAAACCTAAATTATAAGCAGGGGGCTGAGGACTTCTGGGACTCCTGTGAGCCTGAACCTTCCCAACAGGTTAGCACAAGTAGTGCTGCTCATGGTGTGGAGGGTGGGAGTGATTTGGATATGCAGGGCCTCTACCCAAGTGTCTGGCGGTTTCAAATTCAACTCTGTTTTAAGAATGTACACAAAGAAGTGAGGCGTGGTGGCGCACACCTGTAATCCCAGCACTGGGGAGCCTGAGGAAGGAGGATCTTTGCGAGTTCGAGACCAGCCTGGACTACAAAGTGAGCTGAAGGCCATACTGAAGTGCATAGTGAGACCCTGCCTCAAAAAGACAAAAAAAAAAAAAAAAAAAAAGAATACACAAAGAAGCCAGATATGGTGGTACACATCTGTAATCCCAGCACTTGGGAGGCTGAGGCAGGAGGTTTGCGCAAGTTCAAGGCCTGCCTGGGCTACAAAGTGAGTTTCAGGCCAGCCTAGCTTGAATCACATAGCAAACCCTTCCCCCCAACCCCTGCCCCAAAAAAAGACAAATAAGAAAGGGCCTATTACAAAATTGCTCATGGTCACCATGTCTATTCTAACAAATTTAATAGAAAGGGCCTAGGAAGTTCAGAAACAAGTTTTCAGCATTCTCAAGACCTAGACACCTGACTTAGAAACACCCACGCTTTAGGCGATGCTCAGAGACCTCTGGATCTTCTCCTCCTAGGTGGATTGTTGTGTGGGTGGCCGTGGGTGCCATGGGACCATGGCCCCGGCTGGGAACAGCTGCCTTCTGGTCCCCAGGTGGGGTCCTCTGTGGAGCAGCTGAGCAGCAGCTAAGCTCCATCTGTCTCTGGCTTGTCCTGGGAGGGTCTCCGCCCCCCTCTCCCTTCTCTTCTGGCTGGGAGACCCCAGTTGGAAATTTTCTGTTTCCATCCTCAGGGATCAGTCTCTCCAGAGCAGTAATCACCCTGGGCTGGAATATTATTATTGTAATTTAAAAACTTGACACTTAGGGTTTCTTGAGCTCTTCAATGCTAAGTGTTCAAAATAAACTTCACAACTGCTTCACTGGGATCACTCCAGACCAGTACTTTATTGTTAGAGATTAGGGTAATGTGTCTTCTTTTTTTTTTTTTTGTGGCTTCTGTTTTAAGTAGCTGTTCATGAACGACCAGGAAGAATCTCCAGGATGACAGGAAAGACACAGGGGCCTCATCTTCAGATGGAGGAAAGGAATGGGGTTTGGCCTCGTTGAGCTCCGTGTGGCTGGAGTGGTCATGTCTCATTCGCGGTGTTATTACAGATGCGACTGGCCAGCTTTCGGGAAATCTCATCCGTGCTGAGCTACTATGGTTTGACACGAGTGACTTGTTGGAATTCTGTGGCCAGACCACACTGCTGGCAGGAGTTGAGTTTTTCCTGAAGGGAGTGGATATTCCCACCATCAATAACTGTGGGAACACTAGTCTTCCTGGACCGGGAATGAGTTCTTGTCCTGGGAGAGAACATAGAGAAACTGCTACTGGATGAATAGGCACCCGACTGGAGCGATCTGTGCGTTGTAATTCCTGAAAGAGGTGAAACCTAGAATTTAGTTGTAAAGATTTCTGTATCGCGATTCTTTTCTCTTAGCCCAGGCAGCGGTGATACCTGTTGGTTTTGCCTCCACAGAGCTTGCTTTTCCCTTTCCTGGTAGTAGAACCTTTATTTTCCTCCAGGGTCATTGGATTCTCCACTTGTTCCTCGGGTTTAGGACAGGGCTGGCTCCATCCTGTGACTCCGTGCGTGCATATGTGACATGTGCCACCCACCTGGTCCGTGATAGTATGCAGACCCTGGCCATAGTGAGTGGTTCGTGGCTGAGCCTGTGCCCTCCTATGGGCCAATCAGAGCCAGGCTTAGGACTTGATAGGATTATGGGGAGTCATCCTCTTAACACTTGGGGTGAACACGTCTACAGCTACTGGGGCCAGCACTCAACAAATAAGGTTCAAGGAGGAAAACAGAACCAAGAAAGGGAGTTTGAAGCTTGAGCGTCTTTAAGCTTCTGAATCCATGCAGGCCCAAACGAAGACTATGCCTATGATTTTCCTGTCACATGAAACGAAAACTTCCTTTTTGGCTTAAGTCATTTTGGATGGGAGGTTTTGTCATTTGTTTGTATCTTGTTAAATGTACAAGCTATGTCTCGTCTATCATGGTGGGGAGCTCAGAGAGGCTCAATTCCCCGGGGTGACGTGAAGTGCATAATGGGAAGAGAGCAACCACTCACAGAGCTGATGTAAATTTCACAGGAAGTAAATCCATGTGGCAGGAAGTGGACAACAACAGTCAGGGGCAAGGTACTTGTGCAGACAGCAAGCTTCCACAGATGTGTGGAACATGTCATTCTTGGTAGTCTTTCATAAATACCTACCTGAGCCAGAAACCCAGTAAAAGCCTCTGCCTACAAGAAATGTTCTAAAAGTACAGTAAATGTTTAAATTTTTAAAAAGTCTTAATTATAGTAAAAAGACACACTGCCGTTAATCCCTGCTCAGAATACTTATCCTCTCTTCGAATTCATTCACCCCGTTGTTCTTGTCGCTTTCTGAAGCAGTTCTGGGCCCCCTTTTGTGTGGGCAGATGGTTTTATCCTCTTTCACAAGAGTTCTCTGTGCCACACATCACTTCTGGCAGGGCGGTTTCTGCCAAATAAAAACATGATGGTGTATCTTCATCTACCTCAGAGGCTAGATCTGGTTCTTCCTCAAAGTCAAAATGACATGGAAGGTAGCTGTGATTCAGGACAGTGAGGCAGCCAGAACAGCACAACTAAGGAACTCTCAGAAGAGGACTCCAGAGCGGCTGCAGAAAGAGGCAACACTGGTGGGACACGTGTGTTTGAAGTGAGGGAGAGCATTTTGAGGGGGATTCATAGCAATTTGTCCTTTATTATAAAAAGCGTTTTAAAAGTTTGGACACTTTGTGTACTGATTTCTCCATGTACACTAATGATCCGGTCATTAAAAACTAATGTCTATGCCCACATTCATATCAGCACAGTAGCCAAAAAGTGAAACGGACCCAACTGTCCCTTTCAGATGATTGGATAAGCAAAACGTGGTCTGTATCTACAATGAAATATTATTCAGCTTTTAATAATGGAGGAACAAAAATGAAAGGAAATTCTGAGGCAGGGTAAACCTTGAGGACACTGTACTAAGGGAGATAATCCTGCCACACTCAGACCAAATCCTGCATGACACCACTATGTGCAGGGATCAAGTTCATAGAAACAGAAAGCAGAATGTGGCTGGAGAGGTCTGGGCAGAGGAGGGGAGTGGGAAGTTATTGCTTAGTGTGTATGGAGTTTCAGTTTTGCTGTATGCTGGTTTCATAACAGTGTGAAAATACTTAACACTGCTGACCTTCGGAATCCTATGGGCCACTCCGAGACTCCTAATGGGCTCCCTGGTGACAGCATCGTTATCAATCACAAACGCCTGTAGCATCTCTCAGGGCACAGCAACGTCACTGTCGGTAACAGAAGGCAAACACTCCTCCTACTCTTGAGCAACTTCATAAATCTGATAAGTCAGAATTTTAAATCTGGTAGATCAGACGTTTTTCTAATGGAATGTTTCATCTCTTGGATATCTGCTTGAGTTTGTTTCATGGATTCCATCTCTTTCCTATGTTGGGCATTCACTGTTTCCAGCACTTTCCTAAGCTCTTCTCCTTTTTTTTTTTTTTAATCTGTATCTGCTCTAGAGTCACTGAGCATGTTTTTCATTGTGGTCACCATCTCTATAGTTATCTGAGAAATTAGTTCTGATTTGAGTTTTTCTAGAGCCTCGGTCATTTGCTTCACTGTTACCACTTCAGAGAGGCTGGGTGGGTGGCTTTAGGATTTTTCCATGTCATTGCCCTCTGGGTTTGCCTTTGCTGAACTGGATGCATTGTGTTTATGTGTCTTCTTATTTTCTTTTTTTAGTTTAATTCCTGGGTTGATGCCAGTAAATTGCCCATGGTTGATAGCTTTATTGGTAGTATTTAGATTCCTTAGGAAATGACTACTTCTGAAAGGTGTTTTCCAGGTACAGCTGGCTTTTGGGTTTTGAGTCTGTTGCAAGATCCAACTTCTTCAATTTACTGAGGATGAGAAGTTGCTGCCCCCTTGGCCCCTGGCTCTTTGGCACTGGCCCACAGGATTTACTATGGCCCTTAGGCAATCTCGGTCTTGGTATACCAGGAAGAACAGCTGGTAAGAGTAATTATGTCAGTTTGGCTAACATGGTACAACCAGCAATAACTATAGTGTCAAACACAGCCTAGAAAATGACAAACCGAGGTAATCATTTCCCACCTTTAACCATGTGAACTGTGCTTGTGGTTATATAACAAAATCTAATACAAACCTGAAAATTGTATGCAGTAAAGAAGCCTTTGATATGCCAATTTTACTCTCAGGGGAGAAAATTTAAAAGGGGTTAGGGGAAAAATAGAGAAATGGAAGAAGAAGAAGAGACTAGAAGCAAGGCTGGAGGACAAAGGAGGATCATGAAAACTTTGGAAAACTGGTACAGAAGACGGGGGAAAAGAGAGAAGGAAGAAACAAAAGAACAGAACAGAACAACAACCACAAAAGACTAGAAACCACATTCATACTCATATCAAAACAAGATCAAACAATGAAGAGAAAAAATCCTGAAACCAAACCAAACAAACAAAAACAAGAAAAGAGAGAGAGAATGAAAATGTCCACCTCAAGGTTTGTCTCTGCTGTCCCTGGTAGACAATATGTGGAGACAGAGTCCAGATCTGTGTTGATTTATCCCAGCAAGTCAGCAGTAGCTTTATGATGGGGTGGTGGATAATCTCAGTAAGCCTGTACCTTTATTTCCTCTGCAGTTAAGGCTGGATTCTGGCTGTGAGGTTGGGACCAGACCCATTCAGCCTGCAGTAGTCAGTAAACTTCTGTGGCTTGAACTCAGCCATGGACTCAGTAGTTGTTCTTAGTTTTGAGCTCAGTGGACATCTCTCCAAGATGGCTCCTGGCCAATTACCCTCTCCTGTGGGACAGCTGAATCCACACCACTCACCGGCTAGTGTAGTTCACAGTTTCCACTGTTCCACTGCACTGCTGCGTCTTTCCACTGAGGCCTCTGGTGTTGCCAGCAGTTGCTGTGTGTACACAGGTTTGAACCTCTCCTACTCAGGGAGAAGGCAGCACCCACCTTCATTGAAATTTCTCTTTTCACTTGCCCCACGGGCTTCAGTTTCCACTTCAGATCCTTGCTGGGTCCAGGGGACCTACTTCCTTTCTTCTTCTCTTCCTTGTGTTGCTATGTTCAAGGGTCTGGACACCAAATCTTGGACAGGCTCTGTGGGGAACCACTCAGACTGCTCCAAAGCTCAGGGGCATCTAAGGACCCCTGAGGATGTGACCCCACTTGTCTAGCACAGGCACACAGTGGGATACAGTTCTGTAACCACGACTCAGCACAGGTAAACATGCATGTACCGGTTATGGCACCAAGTAAGAATGTAAATATGAGATAACAACCTATAGAGGAATGGTGCAGTGAAGACACACAGGGCTCTCGGTGTTCTTGTGCCCTTGCACTCTGCTCTGCTCCGTGCTGCCTGCTGTTGTTGCAGATGTCTTACACATCTGTGTTCTTGGACCTGAGGACCTCACCCTTGAAAATCTCCCTTGGGCTCCCCCAGGGGGCTGACAGGCTCTTTCTCTGCTGCTTACCACTTCAACATATTCCCAGAAGTTCAGATTTTCTTAAATGTTTCACTCATTGTTAAAAATCAGAATACTCAGCTAGGTGGAGTGGTACACACCTGTAGTCTCAGCATTTGGGTCAGGGGGGACTGAGGCAAGAGGATCACAAATTTGGGCCCAGTAGGAGCAACTCAGTGAAGCCCTGTTTAAAAACAAAAAAGGGCTGATGGTGTAGCTTAGTGGTAGAGAACCCCTGGGCTCAGTCTCCCTTCCAAATCAGAATGCTCACAAAATTCAAAATTGCAAATATTGTCACACCTTAAAAAGTGTGAATTATTTCTTCACTGTCCCATGGACAACAGTGATTTATAGCAACTTTGGTGAACTGGCTGAAAACTGAGGACCAAAGAAACTCCATCCCAAAGCTCCTAAAAGTACCTAACAAAATGCACCAGACACTACTGGGATAGAATCCAAGGAATGGCTACCACTTATTTGCTAGGTCAATGGAATTTTCTAAACTAATGTCCATGAGCAGAATTTTAAGCAATCACATAAGTTTCAGTTTCTTTAAACTCAATCAGTTCCTTTCTCTGAATGGCAGTTTCAGTGTGCTTTTAAGTTCAAAGCAGACTTTCTAAAGTCCCTGGGTTTCACTTCATCTTGTTGATAAAATCTTGTCGTGCAACCTTGTGACCGGTGTGCCCATCAGTGACTGGGTGCTGGGCATGGTGAGATGTACCAAGTCACAGGATCCAGGGTGCCCAGCAGCAATCCACAGTGGATTGAAAGTGGTATTTCCAGCCCTGAACATGTCAAGGGGGCTTGAGCTAGTTACATAAAACACTGGTGCAGACCCCTGGTCATTTACTCCTCTCATCCATCCTCTTCCAAAGCTCGTACCTGGAGGGGGATCCCCAGGACCAGCAGATGGAGAGAAGACAATCAGGGCCTAATTCAAGGAAGTTGGTCTTAATATCTTGGGATGAGCCAGCAGTGCATTATTAATGCAGCACAGCCTGACTTGGAAATGGCCCTGGTGTTTGTGGTGGATGCGTGTCCTCGCCACACAGAACTTCTGCTTCCTGGGGAGTGGCCCTGCTGAAAGGTCTACCTGGACTCCTGAGCAGTGGTGATGGCCATCTGCTTTGTCAGGACCTTAGAAGAAATTCTTTGCAAAGAGCTTTGGGAATGAGTCATGCGGACAGGCCTATGGGAGGGATCTGAAGCATGCCCCTTTTGGTGTTACATGCTGGGCTAGGTCATAACATCACCAAAGAGAACTCACTGCAGACAAGCTGCTAGACAACCAGGCAGACAATGTGAGTCGTCTTAGAGGGGTTGGACAGTCTGTCCTTAACAATCCCAGTGTCCTTGACTATCCCAGTGTCACAGGGGGCTGATGAGTGGAATGACTGGTGAGAGATGGAGGCGATGTATGAGTGTGCTTGGGTCCAACAGAACTGAGGCTGAGTGGTTATTCTGCCTGTCGACAGCAGAGACTAATACAGGACTCGAGACGCGAACAATCTTGAGCAGGCCAATCAGCCTCTTGATTGCAAACTGATATCTTTAGGTGCTTTCCACCCTGGAAGTTCGCAGCAGCAATTTCTTTGTGACCAGGTTTCCTGTATTTTCCAGGTATGAGTTTAAGTTTTCTGTCACTGCTACCTAAGGGCTCACGAAATAATCAGTTTCTTGATGTGGTATCTTGGAAAGCATTGCCTTGCGTCACTGGGCCCACGTTCAGCTAACTTTGTGTAACAAAGGACGTAAGACCAAGGGCACACTGACTATGCCACTACCATATCACAAGTCTCTTCCCAGACCTTTTTTCCCAATCACCCCATCTTGGTCCTTCCGTGTTTTTACCTACCCAGAAAGGTCCACTTAGATTCTTCTCTTTTCCTCTGGACACTTCTCCCTTTACACAAAGTGAATGCTCTGTCTGGCGAAGTGAAGGGAGGTCTCTGCACCACTACCTCTTGAGGTTCCCTTCCTGACTTGGGAGACAGAGCAGTAGCAATCCATTTTCAGCGAAAGCCATTCACAAACCAAGTCTGGTGCTGACTTGAAAGAACATTAGGTGCCCTCTCAGTGTAGCCTGATTGAGGCTTGGAGACGACAACCCTGTGGCACTGAATTACTGCCCCAAGTACAGGGCAGACCTTGGGACCAACAGTCCTTATTTGTGCCCTGTCCCTGGGCTGTGGTGTACACAACACCCATAAATCTGGGACCGAGGGGTGGAACTAAGAGTGGATCTTATCACTAGCACTGCCAGTGACCTCTTGGGGGCTTTCTGCTTCCTGTACTCGCATCTTTGTGTCTGCTGGATTGCAGAGAGGATTCTTCCATTAGGGAATGCAGAGGGGGGTTCCGTTTGACGGTTGTGCATGTCACCTGGTCAGGCATTCAGTTTCCTTCTACCATGGATCGGCAGGTAAATGAGTCAGCGCAGGGCCCATCCCCATGAGGAGGGACGCTGACTGCTGTGTGGTGGGAGCAGGGAGACGTGCACGCACACCCAGCAGGCATCTCTGAGGGTCCTGTATTTTAGACTGTGAATGAATGATGATAGCATCCGCTATGTGACACAGGCACAGTAGCTACGGCTCAGGCTCCTCAGAGGTGACCATCTGGGTCATATCAACGGATGCTGGCCTAGGAAGAGGGAAATGGAGAATGCGGAGTGGAAGACATAACCGTTAACAGCCAAGACCAACCAGCTGGAGCTCATTTCTCTGCCCTGTTCCTTGAAAGTCTCTGCTTCTAGAAATTGTGAGCAGCTACCATCCTGGGCGATTAGCGGAGTGAGCTTAGGAGAGGGCAAGCGAGTCTGAGCAGAGCTGGCAGTGGACAGCGATCTACCCATGTCCTCCAGCCAATCCTTCTGTCAGTTTTGGGCACATGGGTTCCTAGAGTCGGGAAAGCAACTTTTTGTTGGAGGGCTGCCCTCAGGCGGCCACAACTGGGTGTGCTTGAGAAATGTCATTTCTTGGCTTAAGGGCTGTCCTTGGCCTGAGCTACACTGGTACACAAATACAACACACACACACATACACACACACACACACACACCAGTTTTTTTTCTGCTTATTGGAACAATTCTAAAGTGTGACCTATGTTATTCCCAGAGCTCCTCTGTAGGACTGAGTCAAGAGTGACTCTCCATGGGTCTTTCTTCGATACTGTAACCTGACTTGGCCTCCTTCAGGTTCTATTACCATTTTTTATTCTCTCATCAATTTTTATTTTTATTTTTTATTTTTATTTTTATTTATTTATTTTTTTTTGCGGTACTGGGGATCGAACTCAGGACCCTGCGCTTGCTAGGCAAGCGCTTATTCCACTGAGCTATATCCCCAGCCCCTCTCATCAATTTTTAAAAAACAATAAATCACTTTCATATGAAGCCTTATCTCAAGGGATGCTGGCGAATCCAACCCAAAACATTTTCTGAGGGGTTTGAAGTGAGGGAACCAGACATACTAAGTTAGAGTTTAAATGTCCAAGGAAATTTGATTAATTTTCTAAATAATGTTAAATGTTGATCTGGTCAAGTAAGAGTTAATCAAAATATTAATAAAGGAACAAATGAAAGTGATTGTTCTTTTCAATGCAAAACATATTAGGTTTATCAATAAAGGAACAAGATACATAAATTGAACACAAAGTTTTGGGAGGAATTAGGTTTCTAATTTATGACTTTAATATATTCAACTTGAAGAAAACAAAAATATTTTTAGGAATTTCTATCCAGGCTAGGGAGGTCTTCTTGTGCCGTAGAAACTCATTACACTTTGAAGAAAATAAATATTGAATGAATTACCTCAAGGCATACCTGTACATTTATAAATATCTGCCGGGATATTCTTCATTGTAAATGTGAGTTATCAAATGGATCCTGCAAGATGTAAAATACTCAAGTCAATATCAAAATGTCAAGTATGAACTAAAAATTGGAAGCACTCATAAATTATCCCAGATACTCATTTACCAAACTAGACAACTAATTACAATTATGCTCATCAATGCATATAAAACAGGTAGTTCAACATAAAAAGGAATCTATAAAAAGGCGCATCAATAATCATAAATGCAAGATATCATTACATGCCATCCTGGTAATCACTGGAGGGAACTACAATTTTAAAATCTGAAATTTCACCTTGAAACTAAAAGGTGGATACAGTTGAATATATTTTCAGCTGTGTCTGTTTTTCCAAGTGCGGAGTTGAGTTATCAGAGAAAATGAGGACTGAATTGAGAAGATGAAATGGAGCAGTATTTCTTTTATTACAATAACAGGTAGTGGAAATTTCATCTACATTTTCCCGAGCTGTATGAGACAGAGTAAAGCATTTAGTGCAAAAGACACATATGTTGTTAGAATTTAGGGCTTAAATACTTATGTTTGGCAAATTACTTTGCTTTCTGATTATGATGACAGGGTCTCTTATAGTGTAAGGCAGATTAGCTTCTATTTACTTAGCTCTGATTTTATAATGAAGTAGGGGCTGGATCAGAGCATGTGGACGTGTATCTTTTCTCTGGGGAGATGAAGGAGAATGGAAGATTTTAAATTATTTGTCAGTTATATTATTGTATAATAATAAAACCTCAAAAAATTTAAACATTTAGGTTTGTTATTTAGTGCATAAATTTTGAAGCAAATGTATAGTTTTTTTTCACACAGAACTGCTTGAATTGTAGCTGCTAAATGCTTTTTATCTAGCCATGCAGAAATACTGGAAAAAATAGGCCAGGTAAATAAATACATAGTCATAAATCCTAATTTGTGTAATAATAAACATTAAGTCAGATTTGCAATATTTCAGAAACATATTTTCTTCAGCCTAAACAATATTTCTAAAAGCATGTTATGCTTTAAAATGGATAAACATATAGGTCTTACTTTGAGGAAGTTGATTTTATTTTATTTATTTCATTTTCATGGTGCTGGGGATTAAATTCAGTACCTTAGGGCTTTCTAGGTTACCTCCTCAGGCTAAGGAAGTTAATTTTAAATGCTTTTCATAGGAAGAAGTAAAAAAGAAAATGTAATCAGTGAGTGAGACAAAATATCTGATGCCCAAAATTAAGGAAGGAAAAGTTTATTTAGCTTACAGTTTGTGGAGATTTCAGTCCATACTTGGCTGACTCCAAGGCAGAGTGGCACATGGCAGAGGGCAACCGTTCATGGTGTCAGAAGAGCCAAACAACAAGAGCAAAAAGAGGGGGAGAGCAAGCCTCTTTTCCTCCCTTGTGTTGTAAGCAGGCTACCCCGACCTAAGGGGCATGTAGCTCTCGCATAATCTCCATGCCCTCCTCTTGCACAGGCTCAGGATGAACACAAAGTAAGCACCTTGGCTCCCTGCTGAGTCACTCAGCCACACCTCTAAGCTGACTCCCTGAGTTGACAAAATGTATCAGCCATAACAAATCACCCCTTGTCAACTTGGCAACCAGACACATTTCTTTAAACCAGTTTCCAGATACAAAGACATTATATTACATTGGAACCATAACATTTTGCCCCCTAAAGGTTCATGCAGATCCCTTTATGGGAAAGGCATTTAGTCCATGTGCAAGAGTTGCTACAGTCCTAACAGTTTCAGCATTGCTGAAAAGTGCAAGTCTTGGGTCTCCTCCAAGATGTAAGGCAAACTCTTAGTTGCAAGCCCTTGTACAAATGAACGCACAAAATAAACATTTTCATTCGAAAAGTTACAAATGGGGATACCAAGCTTTGGGACCAAAGCAAGTCCAACATCCAGCAGGGCTAACATTAAGTCCTGTGGTTCCAAATGGAACATCCGAAGCAATCTGTGGCACATTGTGAGCTCCAAAGGGCCATAGGGCTCCACCCCTATGGCACTTCCAGTGGTTATAGCTCCCACGGTTTCTCTCTTGGGCCCACTTTGCTCCCTCCTTGCAGCCTTCCTCAGACAATCCACATTCCTGGCTTTTCCAAACTTCTGAGGTCTCCAGTGCACCTTTTGCTTCACACACACAGCTTCACACACTGCCCTGTCAGGGGCACACTGCCTGGCCTCCCACGCCTTCCGAAATCTGGGTGGAAGCCTCTTTAACCTCAGAACTCTTGAATTGCACCTAAAACCAGTGCCATGTGGATGATGCCAAGATCTGCTGCCACCTAGAGCAGTAGCCACGCTTTCTCCTCTCTTGGCCACAGGGGTTGAGTGCCTGGATCGCTGGGCACTGAGTCTGATTCTGAGGAACAAATTCTCTATACTGCCACCATTCTGAAACATGGTGCTCTGCAGCTTTCTTCTCACAGTAAAATCTTTCAGTTTTGAGTCTGCAAAAGGTAAAGACTTGTTGCTTCTTGTGATGCCCTCAGGTCATCTTTTCCATTCCTCTGTTCCTTCTCAGCAATGGAGATCTCCTCAGTTCTATCTTTGCAGTCCACAGCTTTACTAGAGCTTCCTTTCTGGCCAAGAAAGGAAGATATTTAAATTGTCATTTTAAAATCATCACAACATTTTAAAATCACCCTGCTGGGCTGTTTGCTCTTGATTCTCAACATAAATCTGGCTAAAAGTCCCCAACAATAGCCATGCCGCTGCCTCAATATTCAAATTCACTGCCTTGAAATTTCACTGCCAGATTAATTAGTCCACAACCCTTAATCTCAGTCTTAGGCAAAGTACAAGCAAAATGCAGATACTCTTTCTGCCAAGCCATAACATACATTGTCTGGAGTCCAGCACCCAATGCAGTCCTTCTTCCCAGCAAAAATCTCCTGAACCTAGTCTTTACTGATAAGATTTCTATCAGCCTTCTGGTATTCTGAGCTTTGACCAGAATTTCCCAGACAGAACAGCTGGAGGTTTTCCAGTACTTCTTTTTCAGGTGACATCTCTGAACCTTTCCAAACTCTTCCCACAAGCCATTTCCAAAGGCTCTTGAAGCACATGCTCAGGTATAGTCACAGCAACAACTCCACTCCTGGCACCAAATTCTGTCTTGTTTACTTTTCTCTTGATGCTGGAACAAAATGCCTGATGCCCAAAATTAAGGAAGGAAAGGTTTATTTAGCTTACAGTTTGTGGAGGTTTCAGTCCATACTTGGCTGGCTCCAAGGCAAGAGTGGCACATGGCAGAGGGCAACAGTTCATGGTGTCAGAACAGCAAAGCAACAAGAGCAAAAAGGGAAGGAGAGCAAGCATCTTTTCCTTGATTGTATTGTAAGCAGGATGCCCCCACCTAAGGGGCCTGTAGCTCTCACATAATCTCCATGCCCTCCTCTTGCATAGATGTACACAAAGTAAGCACCCTGGCTCCCTGCTGAGTCACTTAGCCACACCTGTAGACTCCCCAGGTTGACACAAAGTATCAGCCATAACAGTGGGCTAGAATGCAAAAAGAACTAGAAGTTGTTTGCAAAAATACTATTCCTCCAAGAGAAGGAAGGGGAGGAGGAGGAGGAGAACAGGACAGGAGAAGAAAAAGAGAGAAGGAGAAGGAGGAAAAGGAGGGGGAAAGGAGGGGAGGGGAGGGTGAAGGGAAGAGGAGGGACTAGGGGCAGGAATTTCCAGTACAGCCTCAATTAGATAATGAGCAGCCTTGTTTTGATGCTGATCCCAAAGAATAGATGTTGATGTTTTAACATTATGATTTCCTCTTTTCTTAATTTGCTATGGATTTTAAGCATGGATAGAGATTAAACTTATACCCAGATGTTTTTTTCTGTATTCATATAGTTTTCTTCTTTAATTTGTTGGTGTTTACATGAATTAATTTTGTAATGCTAAGTCAAATCTTCAGTTCCTGGGATAAATGCAACTTGAGTGTTTTACATTTATATAGTTAAGGACACTAATGGATTCAGTCTGGTAAAAATTTTTCAAACTGCTCAGAACAACTGTGATGAGGGAAAAGAGAAAAGAAGAAAGGGAACAATATATAAATATACACAAGAAAGCCAAGGTAATTGTAACACAACACTAATTTCTATTGATTTATTGAAAGGAACAGTTAATGCTTAACTTTTTGATCACTTTTGCATGCCTATATCTAGTAATCTGAACAACTACTTTGAAGATAACAATATGCACTATAACAACTATTGTTGATTTCCTATCATCTTGCTTTGAAACTCTGTATTTTTAAAATATTTTTTAAAATTTTTATTCTCTTTGAAATAAAAATTTTTTTTTTCAGAACATTCCTATCTATGTTCAAGAATGCAACTGGAGTCTAACTTTCCTTTTGTATTATTTTTTTCTTTTTTTTGTCTTGAGATAGGGTTTCACTATGCATGTCAGGCAGGCCTCAAACTCACTTTGTAGCCCAGGCTGGCCTCAAAGTCACAGTGATCCTTCTGCCTCAGCCTCCTGAGTGCTGGTATTACAGGACTGAGCCACCACGCCCGGCTAACTTTCCTTTCTAAACTTTACTGAGTTTTATGCTGTGGTTATATTAGTGTCATAGCATTACTGAAGGAGTGGGGGCACTGTTCCCCACCGCAGGGCAAAAGCATTCTTTCAGAACAGTTTCCTAGACCTCACACAGTTACCACCTGGGCTTTTTTTTTTTTTTTAAGGGAGACTGACTTCTGATTATTCTGTTATTTTATGGCTTATGATTTAATTAATTAATTAATTGTGCTGGGGACTGACACAGAGTCTCAAGTACTCTACCACTGAGCTACATCCGAACTCATTTTTATGTCTTAGTGAATCAGTTTTGATCAAAGAAGTTTTTCTAGAAATGCTAATTTTTGGAAACAGGTGTTGGCATGAAATTGTTCACAGGACATCTCTTTGTTTTGTCTTTGTCGTCTTCCTTTTAGGGCATCTTTAGAGTCATCTCTTTTATGAATGATACTCATTATTAGTGGCTCTTCTTCCCCTACTTTGTTATTTTCCTCAGTCACCATTAAGAACCAACTTTTGATTTTTCTGATGCTCTCTTGTTTTTGTTAAAATTTTCATGGATGTTTTTCTTTTTCCTTCCTTCTGTTACTTTTGCTATTTTTTCCCAACGTGTTGAGGTGGGTATATCATACAGTAGACGCTGGCTTTTCTTCTTAAAAAATAGCTACATGTAAATTTATATAAATGTCTGAGTACTGCGCTAGCAGCTTTACTGACACTTTGATATGTAACATTTCCATCATTGTGTAATTAGAACTACTTTCATTTTCCTAGTGTTCCATTCCTCCTTCACCCACTGGTCATTTTAGATACACTGGTATACTGTCAATATCCTGAATATTTTTTGGCTGTTGTTCAGATTTAGATTCTTGGTAACATTAAATCATGGTCATAGAACATGCTCAGTTTCATTCATATTCTTTAATAAATATTCTTCATCTTAATTGAAACACAGTAATTATGCTCATTTATATGACATGTAAAGTTCAGATCAGGGTAATTAGTGTATATCACTTCATTCATGGTCTTTCAAGTCTGGTGAGACTTGTTTAATAACTAAACACACCGCTCTGTGTAACTGAATGTTTGTACCCTTTGACTAACCTCTCATTCCTCAGCCTCCATCCCGGCAACATCCATTCTACTCTGCTTTTGTGAGAGTGACTTTCTCAGACTCCAGGTGTAACTGAGATCATGTGGGATCTGTCCCGGGCCTCACTTAATTGACTTGGCTCAATGTCCCCTGTGTTCTCTGTTGTCACATGTGATGGAATTTTCTTTGCTAACCTTCATATCATTGTGTGTTTCACTTCTTTAAAAAAATTATCATTAGACATTTTTATTGCCAGTTTAGATAGAATTATTTTGTCAAATTTTATGCACATCAACCTGCTGACTTGGCTCTTCCTTTCTTTTCTTTCTGTTTTTTCTCTTTCTTTCTTTTTTTCTTTCTTTTCTTCTTTCTTCTTTCTTCTTTCTCCTTCCTTCCTTCCTTCCTTCCTTCCTTCCTTCCTTCCTTCCTTCCTTCAGACTATCTGAATCTCTTTCACTCTGTCTGAAATGCTTCATGTAGTCATTCCCATAGGAAGGCTGTGA
Source organism: Dinomys branickii (assembly GCA_004027595.1). NCBI lineage: Eukaryota > Metazoa > Chordata > Mammalia > Rodentia > Dinomyidae > Dinomys > Dinomys branickii. Next base: position 25,998 of record PVLD010015396.1, on the reverse strand, counting down.
TGGTACTTGAGATGGTGTTGTAGTCAGGGTTTACAAGGGTCTAGATTTAATACAGCACACGTAATTTATAGGGTTATTTGATAATATTCACCCAAAAGTCAAATGCAGAAGAGTGCAAGAGATCTGTCCACACACTAGAGGCCCAAAGAATCCAGCTGAGGGCGTGGGTCCCATTGAGCCCATGACAACATCCCATGCAAGTCTGTATCAAGGATCTGCACTGGGAGGCCCCAAGGTCGGTGGTAGAAGCTCCAAAATCTGCAGCAGCTGGATGAAGGATCTGTACCAGTAGCGTGAGGGTCTGCACTGGAGTGAGGAAGTGATGCTCAAGGTAAGGACCAGAGTTTTCCGGGAAAGAACCACAACCATCCTCAGTGACAGTGAGGACTGAGCTCCTCCAATGATGAGAACAGCTGAGTTTGTATCAGGAAAACTCGCACGACAAGCTTCCCCGGGAGAATCAACAGCTCCCCGTCTTCCCCTCCAGTTTTGCTTTTACACCGTTGGCAACAACCCTCAGGTGGGCCTTCCTCGCCCAGCGCCACATTGACTCAGTTCAGCTGGGTGTTCCAAGTTGTCCACCACAGTTAGTTATGATCCACTTCCAGGTATGGGGAAGGAATGGGGGTCTCGAGACTCCAGATGAAGTCCAATTTCCTATTCTACCCACAGGCGAGGTGCAGTTTCTGCAGTCTGCATTTTCCAGGTGTTGGAGGGAGATGGCCCTGGCCCTGGTGGTGGCTGGTGATAGTGACTGGGATCCCAGGTCCGATTTGCTTCCTGCATGCCTTCCTGCCCTCTGTGATGGGCCCATCGTTGAGCACTGAGATTGGCACAAGTGTGTTCTAGAGATGGGGTCAGTGCTCACAAATTCATTGGTCTGAATGTTAGTGTCTGGGGTTGGCTTTTATGTTGCAGGATGGGATACACATTCAAGTTCTATAGAAAAGAAAAGGTCAGTGCTGAGGATATAGCTCAGCGGTACAGTGCCTGCCTGGCAAGCATGAAGTCCTGAGTTTGATTCTTGGCAAAAACCCACAGCCCCCTGCCCCAAGAAATTTCTACTCTAGTTTTTTAGTCACATTTTTTTTTTTGTAATTTAAATTTTTATTAGCTCCATTTCTTTAAAATTTTATTTTAAAGACAAAAGAATGGAGATATATGAACCAGAAAAGCCACAAACAATACAGAAAATACAAAGTTATACAGAATATAGTAGGGAATTAGCACTGGATGTTGTATTACATAGTTATCTTCACATTAGTTAATATAGGAGCTGGGGATATAGCTCAGTGGAATAAGCGCCTGCCTAGCAAGCGCAGGGTCCTGAGTTCAATCCCCAGTACCGCCAAAAAAAAAAAAAAAAACACATTAGTTAATACAAAAACATTAAAGGAAATACCAAATTATAGAGAAGATAGTAGGGAATTTGCACTGGATGCTGTATAATATAAAGTTGTCTTCACTTCTGTTAATACAAAAATGATTGAGGAAATACAGAATTATAGAGAACATAGAAGTGAATTAGCTCTGGGTGCTGTCCTACATAATGTTACCTTCATCTTTGTTACTCAGGTTACACAGATGATGGCCCTTTTGATCAGTTCGTTTTTTCTCCTCCCTCATCTCCGTTGCCCTACCACTCAGTCAGTCATCTTCCCTGTGATAATAACTGTACTCCTGGGTTTATCTATATCCTTGGACTCTCACCTTGGGAAGAGATATAGCTGCCTC